>JAHRHJ020003807.1:0-114777 GCA_019776745.2 Taxus chinensis | reverse complement strand
TGTTGTCTGAGCTAGTATGTGTTCGTTTGAAAGAATTACATATGACTAATTTCTATTACATTATGTCATGTTTGTTTGTCAGTAACACTTGTTTTTTAGCTTACTTCCCATTATTTTACATGTGACATATTTGTTACCATGCACATACCTTCTTCCCCTACAAGATTTCTTCTTCAAATGTGCACATCAGTTTTAGGCTCCTTTGTTTGAGTTGCACTCACTTTGATCCATTTCACGCACCACAAATGAGTGGGAGAACCATTGGGTGATTATGTCACCCTTTTAATAGTCAAGAAACCAGATACAAAATGGTTCAATTTTTTTGATCTAATAAGAGCTAAGAAAATGGTTCATAATTATACATGAACTAGAAATAACATAAGGATTGAAGCACCCATATCATATAGGAATAATGGGCGCTAGTGTTCCACCTGGGTGGTTTTGTCTTGGGGATAAAATAGACATTTGACAGTTAGAAAAAGTTTTCAATAACATTTTTTGCATAGAATCCAATGACAAATATTCAAATCCATTTTACTATTCATAATAAAGGAAAAAAAAATCAATGACATGTTTCATACTTTGGGAAAGGAACTAATTACTCTTCTTTATGAGTTCACACTTGCCTACTAGTATAAAATAAGGAGTGAAAAACATGTAATATGTAGGGAAAATGATGTGCCTAGAACTAAGTGTCATATTTGGTTAGTTTACTATTTGCGGTTATGACCATTTGCAGTGGACTTATCCATGGGGAAGCATCAGTGGGTGGAGGGGAAAAGAAGACAACTCCTCATACACTCTTCTTCTGGTGGCAGGATGGCTAAATCCTTAAGAGTATTCACATCAGTTAGGGAATCAATCACTCTCAACTCTCTCAACCATCTCCAAGGAAACAAACACACAATAATATTCTATCCTTCTCTTTAGGAATTCAGGTGTAATATTTTCCTTGATTCACTTGTTTTTCATACATATTTTGATTCTAATTTCTCTAAGTTAAAGTTCAATTTTTTATATCATGATAATTGATACACTTTTCTTGTTTTGTAGGTACATCCTTATCCTGACAAGAGGTGACAAAAATGGAACAAGGAGAAATCTCAAGAAAAAAACACCAAGGAAAAAGAAAATATTCAATTACAATCACATGTATCATTTCAAATACATACAAAAATAAACCCTAGGGTTCTCATCCCCTCTTATATTCCATGATACACATTCTATAATTTCCATTTGGCATGTTATCGGTTACAATATTCTTTGAATCTCCACAAGGTGTACACTCTTCTTATTTACTTTAAGCTTCTGAATATTCATTAACTATAATAAAGTGGGGGAAAATGTAGACATGAAATTATGTACTTAGTACTATTACATCACACCTCTAGTATGAAATTATATGCATGATTCCTAAGTAAGAAAATTAGACATTAATAACACTTGTTTTGCTTTATATGACATTGTTTTATCTTTCCATGCTTTTGTCATCAACTTTTCTTGAATTATCCCTTTACTTTAGGACAACACACAATATGTTACCCATATAAGTACTTCTTGTTTTATCTTCAGAGCTCTCTGGGTATTAACATCTAGTAAGGGATAGTAGCACCTAGAGGATACTGTTCACTTTAGGTGCTTCTATCCTTTTCCCTTGACTTTTTATGTTTAAAATGCCACATCGATTGTTATCTTTTATAAACTTCCATTTATCACTTTGGTTTGGATTTTAGGGTTGTCAATGATGAAATTAAAGTAAATAAATCATATGTACATGTCCTACTAACCATTCTAAAGGAGGAGGCAATAGGGGAAATTGAGATATTATTTTCTATCTACTATTTGGAAAAAAAGAATACTTGAGGGCTGCATTTGGGCTACATTATTCACTGCATAGGAAGGGAAAATTATGAATTCCATCATGAAAATTATCTTAGGGGAAAATTAGTTGTAGCCTACTATATTGGTGCGACTATCACAAGGGAAACCTAGCTTCAAGGGACACAATTCAATCACATGCACATAAAAAACTACATATCGTCTGAAATGTAGTGTAGTTCTCAGTGACTATCACATTAAGGAGACCACCGAGAAGTCAATCCAACTCAAGCATATGCATGATTTATTCAATATAATGTTTTATTGAGATTTTTATAGGTAGATAGGTTTTTTTTTGTCAGGTACATGTGTGACACACAGAACCCTATAACAGATCTAAATGTGACATAAATTGTAAGAGTGAAGGAGAACCAATTATCAGTCACTGAAAGATACCAAAACCAAAGGTACCTACGTGAGGACACTAGCACCTAGATTCAAGACACTAATGCCTAGAGCGAAATCATGTCTTCCTTCTGGGTGGTTCTATCTGAAGAAGTAGCTTTGGATCTTTATCTTTTCAAATGAGATCACATATACAGTCCAGATCTATCCTTCTCAGTCTGTTTCCCCAACGCATTAGTCTAGCCCAGATAGCTGGATTATACAACTTAGGTCATTCTTATACTCCTATCTTATTTGTACTTGTCTTACCATTTTTCATGCTAGTTATCTTGTATGTATTATTGATTTTTAGTCCAATTGATCTCATTCCTATGACATAAGATTTAAGATTTTGTTGAATCACATGTTTTCTAACATATATTTTCAAAACAAAGAGGTGATTTTTTTAGTTATACCACTTTCTAGTTCACTAATATGGGCATATTATATAAGGAAGTAGGGGTTTAGAAAGATTGAAATACTCAAATGAAATATAAGGTGATGCACTATATCGGAATTTTATCATCTCCTTGAGATGAGCATAATGGGAGATGGGGAAATGGAAGAATATTTTAGAGGCGTAGAAAATAGCCATCATTCACACTTTAAAGACTTTGATCTCAGTATGCATTTTATTCATTCCATAAATTAATCCCTTACAAATCATTGTGTAAATGTCATGTAATGCATAGCTCACACACAGCCTTATGAAAGGTGTCATTGTAGGAAGGTAAGAGACACAATAATAAAAGATCAAGAAAAAACGGATAACCGCAATAACAAGATGGCATATTGATTAAGTAGTATTGTTTCAAGCACAAGTATTGTGAGTAATGATGATCTACATGCTTAGTGGGGTTGCAATAGTTTGTACAAGGACACTTGAGAATATGTAACTTGGGACATGCTTGTCCACACAAAATGGTAGCATAAAATCCAAGGAGGTATTTATAAGAATGATTAGCAAATTTTAAGGTCGACAATGAAGAGATCATAAGATATAGTAGAAGAGGGGTGTTGAGAGTAAAAGTGACAATCATCAAATTAATAATATGATCCACTATATTCAACCAATAAGGACAAAATTAGAATTCAAGTGTATTGACCAAACATAGGCACTAAAGGTATTTCTCTAGATTATGAAATGTTAGATCATCTGAGAAATGTCTCCAAGGGTATTTTCCCAACAGTTTATATTTTGGTGGTTGGAGCAATGCTCAAACATTTATAACCAATTTAGGAATCATTTAATTTTTTGAAAAGTGTGATAAAATTAGGGGAAAATTAGGTTTTCATCAAATATATAAATTAAGAATGATACTCTCTATCAATTTTAAATTAAAGCCATTATGCCCAAGATATAAAACAAAAGGTGAATCGGCTTTTTCCAGGAAGACACACGTGTAGGGAGACCCAATGGATAGAGCTCAAGATCAAAATTTAAGAAATGTTATCCAAATCAAGTTGAGGGAAGATAATAGATACACATGAAGGGTGGTTATGAAGAAAAAATAGAGATATGAACCCTAAGGAAAATAGGGTTTGAGGTATGATTCTCAATTCAAGATTCGGGTTCACCAAAGGTTTTCACCCTTTTTAATTTTGATTAGGGGTTTTACACTTTAATCAAATAAGGAATGAAATAAGAGCTACAAGGGGTTCTTCTGACTAATTAACTTCCAAGATTAACCATTTAATATCATAATAACACACTAATACTTGTAACAAATGTAAACTATAAAATAAAAACTCAAAAATACATGGGATTAAGTGAATTTAGCTGATTTCAAGTGATTTTGGGTAAATATGGGTGATTTGGATGTTGAAATAGGGGTATCTAGACTTAAGAATGCTCCAGAACTGAAACTGTGACTTGAGAATCTACTAGGGCATGGAAGTACAGTAGGGGAAATAAAATCTATATGGTTTTGAACTCTTTGTATAATTTTTCATCTTCTTAGAACTATGGTGTGTGAATTTCTAGGATTTTTTGTTGTCTGATCCTCTTTATCGCTCTGTGTCACTCACTATTGATCACACTACATGGGTCTCTAAATACTTTACCCAGTCTTTCAAAACCCTAACCATGGATAAATTCCTACAAAATAAACATTATTTGGGTTGTGGGAATCCATGTGTACTATTGATATTGACACTACTTTGAAGAGGCCTCAAACCACATGTCATTCTCCACCTAACATGTAATATCTATATTTAGTGCAATCAAATTTGACATCCTTCCTTTGATAATTCTTGACTTGAGTTTCTCTCCTTCCAATATACTTGAGTGAGTGAATTTTTGTGTTGCAAATGTGGTAACTAGTCCCCTAGACCTAGTGGGAAGATTCATACTTGTAGATAGTGCTTCCCTAATGAATGTGCAAAGGTATTTTTAGAGTGTAGGGATATTTAGGTTCCTTTTGTGCTAGCTTTTGTAATAGGAGTCCATAAGAGTTCTTGTGAGTTTTGGGTACTAAATGAGGCAAGTCTCACTCACTTATATATAATTCTAAAGGAAATTTAAGTTACAAAGGTCGATTGATGAGGAACAAGTGACCCAAAGAATAATGCACAATGGAAAGTTTGGGACAAAAGTGAGCAAGGTCAAAACCATACACTAAGGTCAGGACCGTACGAGCGTTCTTGTCCCTACTGTACATTTTTGACCTAAGAGTGATAATCTAAAATATGAAGTTTGGAAGCTAACAAGTGGGGTTTATTACTATGTTTCATGCATTAAATTATTAGAAATTATTGATAGATGAGTATATAAGATCAAGCAAGCTAGACAAGAGACCTTAGGATGTATAGAATGAGAATGGGTAAAGTGAACTTATTTGAGAAAAAGAGCAATGTCAAGAATAACTGCGTCAAAGAGTAAAACTACCAAATTTGAATGTCTATAGATTTCATGTGGAACACACCCCCTTACTTAGTTATATGTTAATAGTATATGCCGTTATATAGGAACTAGTAATATTGGGTAATAATTCAACCCACATTAGGATTATGTTTTACCCATCCATTAAGAGTGATGTATGTCTATATAAAGGAGATGAGTATCATCATGAGATATAACATGTATGTGTGGAGTATTCTACTTTGTAATAGTATATTAGAGGTATCCCCATCAAAGTGGAATTACCTTATTGGGAGTTATTCTTTTCTTACGGATAATTGTATGGTGTTTCCCTATCTTAAGGGTATTATTCTTCTATTTATGAGTGTATTGAATATTAGGGTGTCTTGGCCCAAAAACATTTCTTTTATTGCGTTGTGTTATGCATATT
The DNA here is from genome assembly GCA_019776745.2 of Taxus chinensis. NCBI lineage: Eukaryota > Viridiplantae > Streptophyta > Pinopsida > Cupressales > Taxaceae > Taxus > Taxus chinensis. Next base: position 109,225 of record JAHRHJ020003807.1, on the reverse strand, counting down.
GTTCTAATTATTCATTTATTATATGAAAATATATTATCAAGTGGTATCAGAGCATCGATCTAGGAAATTTGTGGGATGAAACTAAATACATTGATTCACCTATATCTTGAGATTGACTATGGTTTTTTAAGATTTTTTCTATGTGACATGGAGAAACCATCAGTTTTTTGGATTTGTTTTGTGAAAGATATTTCAGTTTTAGGATTGAAACCTTAATTTTAAGGTTTCATCTATCTCTTCCAAATTGTCACGAATTTTTTATTGAATGTTTTTTTGTGGTAAATTTGTTTCAGGGAGAACACCTCAAAATTTAAGCAATTTTCGATCTATTTTGTAAAAGTTATTGTATTTTTATGGTTTTGCAGAAATTTTCTTCATAGGACAAAATATTTAGAATTTTTCTAATTTTTTTACATTTTTCAGAAATCTATCAAAAATATAGTTAAGGTTTGTGTTTTGTATTTTTTGTTTTGAGGCTGAAATTGGGTTGAAAATGGTAGAACAAATAATGATGAAAAGGGTATGTTCTTAAAACCCTAATTTTTGTGGATTATGGGGATGAAAACATTCTATGGAGATGGTAAGGTTGATGCTAGATAATGGTGGATATAATTTAAATAAAAATATTTTTAGATGAGGATATATAGTTTATTTTAATTTGTCTTCATGTTCTAGTGAAAAATTAATTCTCTTAAATGAGACAAGAGAGTCCAGATTGGTCTTGGGAGAAAATGGAATGGGTTTTCTTAGATCCATGGGATGATAAAGATGAAGAAGAAGATATAAATAATTAGGATGTTGTAAATAAGGATGAAGAATACTAATAAGAAAAATTGTTGATGATGAAGAGGCTATGCATGATTTAGAAGGAGATACAATAGATCAATAAAAGAGTTCAATTAATGCATCTCTAAAGGAGGAAGCTTCAATATTTTAGTTTGAAGGGAACATTCAAAGGAAAAATGTGTTTTTTCCCATAATTTATAGTATTAAGTATAACTTCATTAACATGGATGTAGCTCAACATCTACATGTTTAGTAAATACTATCAAGGATACTCAAGATCGTAAGAAGATTCAAGTTTTTCAAGTTTTAAAGCTTTATATGGATAAATATGTTTTGATGTAGACACAAAATCACATAGTTGGCTACATTTCTAGGTCCTAAAAGCATACTCTACATTCATATGATTCCTAAGTAAGAAAATTAGTAATTAATAGCTATTTTTGTCCTATTTGCTTTGTTTTTTGTCTTCTTTCTAGTCTTTTACACCCTACAAACCTATCATTGCTTTACCTATTTATATTCTATGACTTCAAACACCAGTGTCTAGCTAGGATGTTAGCACCTAGGTGCATTTATCCCCTCTGGGTTCCCTTAACATATTTCTATCTTAATCTCCTCTTTTGGGTCTCTTTTATATTTTGGGCATCTTATTTTCTTATGGTTCATCCTTCCAATTGTCAATTATGAAATTCAAACAAGGTAATCATATAAATACAAAGCTATGTGACCAAAGTAAAGGACAAAGCTCTAAAAATATATTATCATTCACCTAAGCTTGAATCCAAAGGAATCTAAGATAATTAAAAGCATCCATCTAGAATCCATTCTAGGGATAAGGGACTACATTTTCTACATACAATTCATAGGAAGGGGAGGTTAATTTTTCCACCTGCACATCTATTTACATTGGTAGATCTAGCTATCACCCGCTATCAAGTGCACTTGCATAAGGGCATCCTACAACACGATTCTTACACACATGCACAAAAACTACATGAAGTTTGAGATGTAGTGCAATACTTGGTCGTAAGTTCACTCAGTTGGGTAACCTTAGGGCTCAGTCTAACTCCCCATATTTCATATTTTTTTTGGGTTTTGATGTCTTTTAAGGGTTTTGCAAGTCAACATCTCTTCACAGGTTATAGGCACAATATGTGATAAAAGTGTGACATACAGGTGATTGTTGGAAAATAATGGTTAGGTGGGTTGGCTACCCCTTAATTAAATATGGGTACAAAATTATACTATAGGTTAAATATTTAATAATAAGAAATATTTTTATTTTTATTATTAAATATTCAAACCTAGGAATATACTTTAGGTTGAATATTTAATAATAAGAAATAGTTATATTTCAATTATTAAATATTTCAAACCTTGGTATATGTGTCAATCGACATGGTTGAAAAGGTGAGTCGGGAGACATACCCGATCACCTCATATAAAAAATGAGTTCATGTCCTCATTTGATATATTCAAAAAAATAATATATCAAATGCTTTCACCCTTGTGATTAGGGTTTTTAAGGAGGAGGTGATTTACTAGATGTAAAAAGTTCTCTACAATAAAGGTTACTTTCCACAGTGGTTTTTACCTTTAGATTTTCCACTATAAATATTATGTCATGTGTTATTTAATTTTGTAATTATTACTTTATTATTATTCAATGTGATGTTCATTTATTTAATAGTGCATAGTTTATTAATTTTGATTAAATCCATAATTAATAGAATCCTCAAATTCTAATAGTGACCAACATCGACACTTATGTGACACCATAAAAAACTAGGTTCAGAGCTCTTGCACAGTCACAAGCTCCTAACAGAGGTCTCTGGCACCTATGTGCACTTGCCCTATTCTAGGTGCCTTAGTTTGGCCTCATCTAACAGTTCCATAATTTACTAAGCATGGTTGTGATAGTCCACTCTTCATGTTCATCAGTTGTTTCAGTCCATATCACCTTCAGGGAAGCATAAATCAGCTAAGTCACTCTCTCCCTCTCTTACACTTAGGGTTTCATATTTATCAAGCTTATTTCTTATGTCATCATGTATCTAGTATTTAATTATCATAGTTTACATACGTTACTTTGTAATATATAGGGTTTAGTATTTCTATTTTTTTAAAATAATTTAGTGAACCTGAATTTGAATACTATTGGATCCTCATTTTTCTTCTCCCATGGATCCTAAAATTCCTCAAATTTATTTGCACTATTTACTTCAAATGCACCCACCTTGCAAATATTTTCTTCAAAAATCACTACACACTATGTATCTTTCTTGCAATACACCATCCATTCAAGTAAGTTCCATTTTTTATTGTCTCTCCAAAAACCCTATCCTTCGTGATCCTCCATCCAATAAACCCATCTTAGAGTCAATTCAAGCTTTATACTCTATATTTCAAGACAAAATTCAAGCTATGGAATCCACGATTACCTCTCTCAAAGCTAAAATCCAAGATCTCAAGGATGTCTCTCAAGCTCGTGCTTTCTCTTCTTCTACATCTCGTCCCACTTCCATGTCTTCTACATGTGCTCATATCAGTACACCTCAAGTTTTACCACTACTGGAACCTCTTAAGTTTAAGATCAATGCTACACAACATGAAATTATTCCTGAGATCCTTACTCACCAATTGATCAATTTACCACCTACTCATTACTATCCTCCTTATCATCTTGCATAGTATTAGGGTCTCCAATTTTTCCATTATCATTGAATTAATGGACATAATGAAAATGATTTCTATGCTTTAAAAAGAAGGATCAAACACCTTGAGCATCAGGGTTTTATCTCATTCGCTACACAACATTTTGTTACATGTCCATCTCTAAATGATACATCTAAATGGGTTCTTAAATTTGATTCATCTCTGTCTAATGAGAATCATGCCATTTCTTATAATGTTCCTTGTTTGAATAGTCAAGCTCCACCTATCCAACCCACTCCAACTAAGAAGTCACCTCTCAAGGTATGTATTCCATCATCTCCTCCTACTAAGTCATATACAACATTTCCAACTTCAATTAAAAAACTCCTCTAAAAATAAATTCAACACCTCCTCTTACTAAGTATTCTACAACTTTAACCAATAATCCACCATCATTCAAAGTACCTACCCACTCTCCACCTTAGTTGTCAATCATTTTTGTCAAACAAACTACTCCTTTTACTGATGGCCAAGACACATTTCAAACTCTGCCACCATGGAATGGTCCTAATATTTATTATACCTACCATTATGCTGAATCTCTCTCTTCTCATGACATACATAACTCCCTCCCACAATGATATGGTATCTCTCGCATCACCACATAGATATCTATGTTGGCATGCTGATATTTAGGTGTTGTCATCGATGTAAAATACAGCCAAACACATGCAAAACAAAGGAAAATCCGCGAACACACTAAAAATCCACGAAACCGAGTGATGATGACATGGATGAAGCTTCAGGTGTTGTTCTTGGCTAACATGAGGTAGATTCAGTGAGAATGATCTTCCTCTAGCAATGCCCAATCAGTGACCTAGCTAGCCTAGGTGATGGTGCATGATGGTTGGAGCTTCTTGGTAGCTCTCTTGAAGAGAATGTTAGCATAATGAAGAGATGTTTGGAGGATTGTTTAGGAACTCACATGAGTTTCAGGGTAACAAGTACAGGTGAAGACCAAGTTTCAGGTGCTCATCTAGAACCAGGTCTAGGTGTTAGGAGGCAATGAGGTTGAGTATGTGGAGATAATGTGAGAGCATGATGGATGAATGTAGGTAAGTGTGATTTATGATGTAATAAGGTATTTTAGGACCTTTTGGAGAGGTTTCATGCTGAGTTATGATGATGTTTTAGTTGACCCTAGCCTAGACTATGTAAAACCCTAAGGGCTAGCTCATGCAAATGAGATGAGATGGGATGGAGATCTATTTAGATATTTGAGATATTATGATTATTGGATATGATTAAAAGAGGTGTCCTAGAGGTTTGAGAAAATTTAGGAGTCATTTTGAAGAATATTTTGTAAGTTAAGTCATTTTTGGAGTAACATGGTCCAAGAAAAGGGTGTTTTCTAGCTCAAATTGCACCTTTCTGATGCTCACCCTGAATTGTATGATTTGCATGGGACCTTGTGGATTTCAAGAATGTTTCTAAATTTAACTATGAACATTTTAAAAAAATAATGAGATCATCTCATCGTCACATTTTTATGAACGAATGTTAAGAAGGTAAACTAGTTATTGGGTGTTTGAAATCCTAAATCAAAAGTGGTTTGTATGAGAGATATTTTATCATAAGTGGACCAATTGAATTTATTGATAGTGCATTGGATGATGATTGGATGTATAGGACTCATCCAGGTTTCCAGAAAGGTATGGTAGATTGTGGTGATGAGTGGACCCACTCAAACAGGCCATAGTTTCTGAAGAAGTTCAGTTTGGGACAAGGTTGTCCAAAGGAGTTACAAAATAAATGATCATTATTTTTTATTATGTGAGTTTTTATTGATTTACATGATGTTTATTAGGTCATGGTGATGTATTAAAATGGAAGTGTTGCCCTATTTATGAAGACTGACATAAGTCAAAGGGTAGTTTTGGGGGCAGTTTCAGGCAAGTTTGTAGAGATGAGCTTGGTTGAAGGCCTTCAACTTGGAGTTGGAAGGAAATACAATATGTTATGGAAATAGATTTAGAGGTATTTCATAATGGTATAATTTTTAATCTCATGATGATTTATTTTATGGGTCATAGTCATTTAGTTTATGGAATGAAGGTTTCTTGGTTTTTTAGGACATGACTTATTTGCTGAAAGAATGAGTTGGTTAAGCATGAAATGGATTGGCAGGTTTCTATGCTTTCTATCACTTGGAAAGTGAATAGGGATGAATTTTTCCCTATTAATGACCATTTTTATTTCTTAAAGTGTCATCAAAAGGGTGTAAACTAGTTGATTTGTAAAACTACTTTTTGGGAAGTTTGATTTGGTGAAGGTAAAATTAGTTGTGGTTTGAACATATGATTGTTTCGTGAGATATAACTTGCTTATAATTGTTTTAAAAATTCCTGAGGATTTCCATTGAGTGGTCACATTCCATATTTAGTTTTCTTGGGTGTATTGAGGCCCAAAGGTGAAGACATAGGGTGTTGGAAACAATTGTTTGGTGAAGGATATGAGCCACTGGGCCCATTTATGAAATATTTGATTGGTTTAAGTAAATTTACAACCATGGATGATGTTTAAATGTTATATTAATACATTGTTTATGTGATTTTTAGATCTTGAATAAAAATATTTTTATGATTTAGGATTTTAGCTCATCCTAGTGATGGGGTTTTGAGCATTTTTTGTGCATTTAATGAGTGGTTTTGGCTGAGGCTGACCTACTTGGGTCATATGTGAATATTTTAATGATTCAAATGGGATTTTTTAATTTATGTGGTTGAAATAAATGAGGAAACTGAACTAGTTTTAATTTGAATGAAGGAAGAGGGTATAAAAGTGATGTTTTGGGTGCAAATTTGTGAGCTAGTTGTTGTGTATGAAAAAGTGTGACCTATGTGAGTGATTGATTTATCAGGTATGAAGGATGAATTTGAGATATGAGAGTGTGTGTAAAGGTTTGAATAATTTTTTAAGAGTGTGTGCAAAGGGTTTTATGCTTTGAGAAGTGAAGAAAGTGAAAGATAGAGAAGATTGAAGACCTAGGGTTTGAACATGGGTTTCAAGGTGTGTGAGTTGAATAGTGATCTCAATCAGTTGTGGTAGAAAAAATACATCATATATATCTTATTCATAATGTGGTTGAGTGGTTCTTGATCATATTAGGGGGTTGTATCCTCCTTTTGGAGTTGGTGCTTCACAAAACTAGGGGTTGGTGCTCCTTGTAGGGTTGGTAGCTCTACTAAACTAGGGGTTGGTGCTCCTTGTGGGGTTGGTGCCTCACTAAATTTTTGAAGTAATATAATATAAAGTTTTCAGTGGGTTTTCTTCCCTTGAGGGTTTCCCACTTATATCTTGTGTTATGGTGTTGATTTCTCTTGTTCATGGTTCATTGTATGTATGTTATTTGATATTTGTGCACACATTAATGGATGGATTAAGTGGTTTATGGTTTAAGTAAGCAATATGAAATTGAATTTATTTTTAAGGATTGATTCATCCCCCCTCTCTTATTCCATTGTTCTTCCAACAATTGGTATCAGAGAAGGTCCTTTTGGATAATTTTAATCACTTAAAAGGAGATCTTCTGAAGCACTATCATGGAGTATGGTCAAGATCAAGTTAGTATGTTTCCATTGATCAGTATGAGGGATTATTTGAAAAACTTAGGGTTTGATATATGGGTTGATGTTTATGAAGTATGTACATCATCTCATCCACTTTGAAGAATGATGAAGTGTGTGGTATTTCTCAAACTTGGATTTTCATAGTCAAGATGAAAATATGATTTGGTATATTGATAGTGGATGTTCAACTCATATGATAAGTGATAAGAGTAATTTCATTACCCTAAAGAAAAATTCTTCAGGATCAGTTAGGTTTGGAGATAATTTTTCCATAAATATTTTAGGGAGAGGTTCTTTGAGTTTGGATAATGGAAAAACCATCACCAAGGATGTTTTATATGTTGAAGGCTTGAAGCACAATCTACTCAGTGTAATCCAAATGTCCAAACAATGGTGTGTTCTAAATTTTGATGAGAAGGGTTGCAAGATTAAGAAAGGATAAATAGGTAAGCTTGTTGCAAAAGTAAAGATAACTGAAAATATCATGGTTATTCTTAAGGAAGTCAACAAATAAAAGTGTCTTATGAGTAAGATGAATGATTATTGGTTGTGGCATAGGAGATTAGGCCATGTAAAATTTGAAAATCTTGTTAAGATCAAATCTAACAATTGTGTGAGAAATATGCCAAAAATCACCAAACCAGAGGATACTTTGTGCAAAGCATTCTTACATAGAAATTAAACTAGAAGAAGGTTCAAGACTAATGAACATGACTCCACCACTAGTCCACTTCAGTTGATTCATACTGATCTTTGTGGGCCTATGAGGACTGAAAGTACTTCAGGTGATTACTATTTTATGCTTCTTATTGATGATTTCAAAAGATATACTTGGGTAGCATGTCTGAGAAATAAATCAGATGCCTTTTATGTTTTCAAGTCCTTTAAATCTCTTATTAAGAATGAGAATAATGGATGAGTAAAGTGCATTAGATCTGATAATGGAGGTGAGTTTTGGTTAGATTCATTTGATGAGTTTTGTAGAGTTCATGGCATTAAGAGGTAATTTTCAGCATCTAGAACTCCCCAACAAAATGGAGTGGTTGAAAGGAAGAATAGGACTGTCCAAGAGATGGAAAGGACCATCTTGAATGAATCTAGATTACCATATGGCTACTGGAAGGAAGAAATTTGTATTGTTGTCTATATTCTTAACAGATGTCAACTAAGAGTGAACAGTAACAAGACTCCATATGAACTATGGAAAGGAAGACCATACAATGTGGAGCATTTTAGAGTCTTTGGATGTAGGTGATTTATCAAAAGGACTAAAGATAAATCTAGGTAAGTTTGATTCCATATCTGATGAAGGTATATTTTTATGTTATTTCTCAAGAATTTCAGCCTATATTTTCTATAACAAGAGGTTGAAAACAATAGTTGAGAGTGCAAGTGTGAAATTTGATGAATCTTATCCTATGAGACCATTCACAAGTCAAAGGAATCACCTCATAAGACTGATCCTAAAGAATAATAAGATGTTTTGCTCAAGAAAATAAAGAAGAAGATGATGAGGAAGAAGGACAAGACACCAAGGCTCCATCAAGACAAATTAGGAGAGATAATCTTGAAATCCATATCTTAGGAAAGAAATATGTTGGAGTTACTACAAGAAGGAAATCGAAAAGTCTTCAAAACTAAGATAACTCTTCTTTTCTTATCAAAATTTGAGCCTAAGAATGTAGTAGAAGCAAGAAAAGATGAATGTTGGATAAAGGCTATGAATGAAGAGCTAGATTAGATTGAAAATAAAAATAATTAGGAATTAGTACCTAGACTAAAGGATAAGAATGTTATTGGGTCTAAATGGGTAATTTCAGAAATGAGATCAACGAGGATGGAGAAGTCATAAGAAACAAGGCTGGATTGGTTTGCAAGGCGTTATGAAAAAGTTGATGGAATCGAATTCTGATGAAATATTTCACTCTTATAGCTATAATGGAATCCATCAGTTTCTTTTTAGTCTATGCAGGGTTTAAGGGATTTAAGGTCTATCAAATGGATGTAAAATCTACCTTTTTTGAATGGTTACTTAGACGAAGAGGTTTATATGGAGCAGCTAGATGGTTTTTTCCTTAACTGATAAGAAAGATTATATATACAAACTAAATAAGGAACTTTATGGCCTAAAGTAAGCCCCTAGGGGCTTCTTGGTATGACAGGCTTGATAACTTACGTGATGCCAAAATTACCCTTTGAGTGTGAATTACTATTAATAGATAGTGCCCATATGGGATACTTACTATTTTTGGTAAGAGGTGATTATTTCCTCTTCTTGACCATCTTGATGTGATGAACTTCTTGTTAGGAAATTAGCGTTTACATTGAGGAGTTATTTACATAAGTTATAATATTATATTTTTTATATGTATTGTTGTAATTTACAACAATGCTCATATATAGGAGTTGGGTGAGAAATTTGTGGAGGTGGTTTTCCTTAGATATAGGAGCTACCTCTCCTACATAATTGTAACTCTTCTATGCATTATAAACGAAGTATTTTTGTATATTTTCTCGTGTATTCTGAACCAAATTTGATATTTGGTATCTGAGCAGTGAATCCTGAAGTTGAGAGTTTTTGTTTATGCTAATATGATTTGGTAAATAACTTGATGGGAAATGATTATTATTCATTTTACCTATGATATATAAAAGCTTTTGAAAATATTTAATATAATAAGTGTTTTGTTTTGAGACAAATTTTAACACTACAATGCCTATTTTTCTAGGATGAGTGTGATCTTTATTGTGTAATTTTTTTACAGTTATGAGTTTTATTGTTGGGAACTTCTACACAAGCATGGATCTACGTATTGAAAACTCTTGGATTTCAAGTATTATCTTTGAAATCGGTTTAGTACAACCTTATTCTCCGAATTCTTGTTCTTCAATTTGATCTCAATTTTTGCATGAGCTCCTCTCTGTCACATTGTCAACAACTACCATGACTTAGACACCTCCACCGTGGACTATGGAATCTCTACATTCACTTCTCTAAGCTCCACCTTCCACTACGACTTCAACCGGCCTGCCTGACCTTCAACTCCAAAGAACACAAATTCTTTCCAAACTGCGCAGCCCATGTTTTTAGGTACTATGTACATATATCTGTTTACTCAATGTTAGAGTCTTTTTTATAAGCTTAATTTGCTCTTAGCCAAATTTTAAGTATTTTTGTAATACAATTGTTTAATGGTTATTTTTCATTTTGTAACTAGAGATTCGTTAAGAGTATAATTTAGATGTCTTTATGATTGTGTTAAAAAAATAATAGTCTTTTGTCATCGTTGTTGTCAAGTGTCGTTACAAGTATCAAAGATTCATATTTAATGTTAGTATTGTCATTTTTAATCATCTTCCATGTGTCTACTTTGAGTCAAAAGTCATATGTAGTATTTTATTTCTTATTCATCAAAGTCACAAAATTTGTTAAAAGTCTTCATAGGAAAATTGTCAAAATTCAGTTAATTTTTTGTCATGGATAAGCTAAGTCATATTCAAAAATTTGATGGAAATGACTTCCACACATGGAAAGTACAAACTCAGCTATTTCTTATTAATAAAGACTTGTAGGATATCGTTGACGGAAAAGTGAAGAAACCAGTAGATGCAGAAAAAGCAGACAGAAAGGGAGAGAAAAGACTGAAAAGCCATAGAAATCATTGCACTCGGACTATCTGATGCTTACTTGCATCATATAGACTTGTCAAAATCCTCTCATACAATTTGGAATACATTAAACAAATTGTTTGGTTCAAAAGTTGGAAGCACAGCAATAACATTGAAGCAAAGATTATTTGGTCTTAAAATGGAAGAAGGTGACAACATGGTAGAGCACATTAGTAAGTTTCGATCCATCTCAAATAAGTTAGCTGGAATTAAAATAGATGTACCTGATGATGATGCAAAGGTTTTTTTATTGAATAACATGCCAACATTTTATTCTAATATGGTTTTTACATTGAGTAAAATTAATCCATGTTTAGCAGATCTCATTTCTTCTTTACTTGAGGAAGAAAAAATAATTATGACTATTGAATTAGAAGAAACTGCAATGTATGGTAAAAAAAAGAAAGAAAAAGTTTTTTTTTAAGAAATCAAAATATGGTTCAACTTTGAAAGGTACAAAGAAACAACTTACCTATTACTATTGTAAACAAATCGGTCATATATCTATAAATTTCAGGAAAAGAGAACAAGATTTACTTGATGGAAAACTGCAAGACAATGTCATGGTTGTTGATGAAGGAGAGAATGAAGAGGACGGAAATTATGCTAATGCAGAAAACCAAAGTGATGAAGATTTCCTCTACTAGATATTTTTCTAGTGGAGGAAAAAGGTAATGAAGGAAGGATGTCATACATCGACCTCTCTTCAGTCATCAACAATGGGGCCACACTTTTGGTATGATGCCATTTGTTTCAGTTGTGTGGTGTGGATTTCATTCTTTCAAATTTTCAGTGTGGCATGAAAAATAACAGTAGATGATGTAAATTCTTGTTCACTTGTGTGTATTTATCGGTGATCCACTTTTATAGAAGAATTGTTGAATATTGATTAAAATTTATTGTAGCAATCATGATGTGAAGGTTTTTGGTAAACTAGGAAAATGCATTTTGAAAGGTTTTTGGTGAACCTGTAAAACCAATTGGGTAAGGTTGTTGGTATAAGCCGATGAAAACTATCAATGGAATAAATGTTTGTTTGGCACATGTGCAAGTTGTGTGCATGGTGATGATGCATAGTTGAGGAGTTGGTCATGAGCACACAGAGGTGGCATGCTATAATCAAAGGATGAGATATGTTTTATCATGTAAACACTAAGGGGGGGAATTTTAGGAAATTAGTGTTTACATTGAGGAGTTATTTTGATAAGTTAGAATATTGTATTTTTTATATGTATTGTTGTAAGTTACAACAATACACATATATAGGAGTTGGGTGAGAAATTTGTGGAGGTGGTTTTCCTTAGATATAGGAGCTACCTCTTCTATATAATTGTAACTCTTTTATGCATTATAAACGAAGTATTTTTGTATATTTCATGGTGCATTCTGAACCAAATTAGATACTTCTTCATCCAATCATGTGCCCAATACCTTCACCTTGACCACTTCTTGGGGTGCCTTACTATTTTTAGTAAGCACCCATATAGGGAACTTACTATTTTTAATAAGTGTTCATTTTTTATTTTTTTTGCTTTGGACAATCATTCTGACTTCCTGATGATCTTCACTGCACACTCCCTTTTTCATAACCAATTTTGATGATGAATTTCCAGACATAACAAGCATGTATAGGAAAAATTACTATTGTTGTAAAGAGGATTTTGTTGGAACATAATGATTAAGTGGTTTGGCCAACCCTTAATGTATATACGTCCATAACTAATATATAGGTTAATATTTAATAATATGAGATATTTATATTTCTATTATTAAATATGTTAACCTAGGTATATCCTTTAGGTTAAATATTTAATATCATGAAATGATTATATTTCTAATATTAAATATTATAAACCTAGGTTTATGTGTCAACCATTTTAGGTTAAAAAGGTGGGTCGGGAGACATACTCAATCACCTTATATAAAAAGGAATTTAGGTCCTCATTTGATATATTCGAGAAATATATCAAAGGTGTGCAAATCAAGTGATTTGGTTTTACCCTTGGTAAATAGGGTTTTGAGGAGGTGATCTTACTGGATGTAAAATAAGTTCTCTGAAGTAAAAGGTTATTTTCAAAATGGTTTTTACCCTATTGGGGTTTTCCACTATAAATAATGTGTCACCTCTGTTATTTATTTCATGTAATTATTTCTCTATTTACTTATGTTATGATGTAATCTTTATTTAAATATTTATTGTAACATTATGTAATATGTAAGTTGATTAAATCCATATTTATTAGAATCCTCAAATTCTAAAAGATTTCTAGTGCTTGGTTTGTAACAGAAGACATATTTTCAGATTCATCTCATCTTCGCAATCTTATCTTCCGAATGTCATTTGATTTTTCCCTCTAGAAATATTAAAAATAAAATAAACCAAAGTTTTACCTGACAAGAGCTTTGAGCATGGAGCTACCATGAGATGCATTAATGAGTCATTAATATTTTTTATAGATCTAATTTTCACCTCCGAATACATGACTAAAGTGATTTCATTGGTATAGATTTTTCACTTGGAGTCAATGGGAAAATTTCTAACTTAATTCCCTTGTCATATTGATGGGAAATCATATGAATATGAACTAGGGCATGAAAAGTGGTTTTTTATTAGAAAAAATGATTTAGGGAACCATTTCATCTCCCATTTATTGCATCCTTATGATCTTTAAAAATTAGGAAGTTTTCAAAAGACGACATCCCCATTCATGCTCTAGATTGAGAGAAATGAGCATTTCTTCAATTTTTTACTATGGGGGTTTTCTGACGAAAATCTTCTTTTTCTTCATTTTTTCACAATTTTAATACATTTTTTTGTTGTTTTTGTGTTTCTTGATAATGAAGGATTGTGTGGAGTGATTCAAATGCAACAATGGAGGCTAGGAATTCTAAAGAAAATTTGGCAGGGTATGGAGATGTGGGGGAGTAATGCAAAAAATGGCTTTCTCCCAATATTTATATACCGAATTGGAAGGGGAAGAGATGGGGCACATTTTTGTGTCCCTTTAATTCCTCTGGCCAAATGGAAATAGGGGACATTAATTTCCACTTCATGCCTCATCATGAAACTTTTCCTTTTATGACTTGATGTGCACTTTGGAGAGGGGGCAGAACTTTTGCACTTGGGAGATGACTTTTGGGCACATGAGCAATCAAGGGGCTTAAGTGAGCCAAGGAAATTTGGTTTCCCCTATAGCCCTTCAGTAAAAATATGAAAGGGACATGAAATTCCCTTGCATGTGTGGTTATGACACTTAGCAAACATGCATGTTGTGAGAGGGAAGGCTCAAACTAGCTCTCATGGGATTAACTAGCAATGCGGGGGGTCACACTAGTGTTCTAGGGGCTAGAAATGGTTGAGTGAATTTGTGTGTCCCCTATGTCCCTTTGATAATGTGATTAAAGGTAAATGAAATTATACCAGGTTCCTAGTGCTGACACATTTCCACCTTGAAAAATGACTTAGTACTGAAGAGTGTGCCTTGAGAGAAAAGTTGTGAAGGCCGTATCTGGAGTTCCTGGTGGATTATTTTGATGAAATTTTATATGATTCTGAATGGAAATGGAGTTTTAAATCAAATGGTGGGGGTATAAGCTATATATTAATAAATTTAATCCTTGAAAATATGATTTTTGTTCTATATGTACGACTGAGCATGATCAAAATAGGATGTAGACATATTATGCTTAGGTGTTGTGAAAATAATGATTTGACCATATTTTTTTATATTAATTAGTTTTCCATTGATATCTTGTTTAGCTCCCAACTCCTTAGAGAATTCCTAAAATTTCTTCCTTAAGCTTAGGTGTTTTTTAACATTGTGCACTACTTAGGCCCGAGAACTCGCTTCTAATGGACCTGCACCAAAACTTCCAATTCTTCCCTCAATATTCAAAATTATTTTTCTTGATGTTCTCTGCCCTTGAATACTACTCCATAAATGATTTTTCTCCTTTGATCTACTCCAGGCGTGGTGCACAGCTCCTAGGAAAGCTAATGGTAGCCCTTCCCAAAACTGTTTGAATGTTCCAAATGATCCTAAATCACATAGGGGGGTAGATATTAATTTCCTAAATCACCTATGGGGACAATTGACATTCACATATGGATCATTTGATTGATAGGATAGGAATTGTGTTGAGGATGGAATGACTTGGGAGCGTCTTGAGAAGGTATAAATTTTAAACTTTTGGACACTTTGGCTCATTGTCATGCTTAAAAATTTTAAATTTTCATGTTGCACATTTACATGAAAATACCCTCAAAATGTATAATTTGAATATTTGAGCTAGCTCTTAGTGTTTACATGAATCCAGGACTCCTACTATGGCTATAGCGTCGTGAATGGACTAAGTGGTGTGAGTGGCCATGATTATGGCCACTAGCCATGGTCTCACTATGTGAATGGCTCTACCTCCTCTCTCTCTTAGCTTCCTCATACCTCGTAACCCTCGTCTTCAGATCAAGAATGATCTTTGTTGCCTTCTAAAGAGGCACAAAAACATTGGTGTGACATAGTCCTCTTTCACTGAGATATCATATTTTGAGGTTAGAGACTATTTTGCAAATCATTTCCAGATGTAAACATTTTATTTTATTTTTTCTTCTTATCTATAATGGTATTCAATTCTTCATGTAATTCTCATAATGTCTAGGGAATTGAAAATAGATAGAAATACTTACTCGCACCAAACTATACTTTGTTTTAGAATTTTCGTAGTATGTAATGTAAACATAATGATTAAATGGAATCCTTGAGTCTATTTCAGGGAATTGATCACAAGGACTTGGTGTTGCAAAAATAAAAAAAAGTTAATAATCCATCTGAAGGAGGATTTATTAAATTAAATTTTCATGAACAAACCTTATTTTTTGTGCCAAGTCTTAAGGGCCTAAAGTAGAACATTCATTGTAAAATTTAATAATTATGCCTTGTATATTCCTTGATAAGTATGAAGGAATGTAATAAGAAGACCAGAGTTTCAAAATTGCTAGTACAGGTTGGAATAAGAAGAAAAGAAAAGGAACATGCAAATATAGTCTAACAATGTTAATGCCAAGTTTGAAGGCTAGGAAATATGTACTTTTAGAAAAATAGTCTTTATTCCATTTTTTTAAGTTGGTGGAGCCTCTAAAAAGTTTGAGGAAGTCCTAAGGGAATTAAGAAATCATAAAATCTTGGCATAAGGACAGAGTATTGAGTGTTTAGTAGTTAAAGGGAGCAATGTAGAATCATGTTTATTTCTTGTGATTGTTAAGACCAACCTTTAGAAATAGTTGTCTTAGCAAATAAAATCATAAGGAAGTTGTATCTATCATTGAGGGAGTGGTGTTAGAATGTTTTGAATCCTTTAGGAACAATGGAAAATAATTATAAATATTTAATCAAGAATACCTATTGACTGTCCCACACAGTTCCATAAAGAATCCTAGAGAGAGTAAGGGTTTGTATGAAAATCCTTAGGTGAAAGAGGAAGATTTGAGTTATTTTCATTAGTGATTAGGGGAGGGGTACACACAATAAGATGAGTGAAAATAAGATTCATTAAAAGTCAATGTGAAAGTTAAAAACAAATTTGTCAAGATTCTTAGAGCTTGAGAAAACAAGGTGTCTTAAAAATCCAAAAGTTGAAAATCTAGCAACATGATGGATAAACGACTAATGGAGCATAAAGGTGTGCTTGAGTAAGGTATGTGGGTGTGTTGAAAGGTGTATATAAGGATGAAAAAAATGGTAATCCATTAAAATGTTAATTTTTCTTTCAAACCCTAACTAAACCTACTTGAAACAACGAAAAAGGAGAGTTGAATTAGGGAAGTTGTATTTTGAGTTGATGTTATATAAAGAGGATTGCAAGGTACTTTGTATCACTTGGCTAGCCTGTCAAAAGTTCAACCTTTACCCTATATTAAAGAAAATTCATAATAAGATCATTCAATGTCTTTCAGTGTGTAGGGAATAGTGTCTAGAAGGTGAATGATCAAGTCATTAAGTGTTGATGAGAGACTACTTCCTCTGAAGGCCTAAAAATACTATTTTTGCGCATTATGTAGCTAATTGAACACCCTTAGGAAGTTTTTAGAGAAAATATAAAACATTTGAGGGTGATTTACGAGAGAATATAAGATGTATTAGTAAATTTAGGAAAGTTTAGGAAATAAAACCTCATTCAAGATCAATCTATTTAAGATCAGGTTTTCAGGTGCAGGGAATGAAAGCCTAAACAATGAAAGATGACTTCTCTGGATGATTCCAGGAGTTATGGAAATATTTAGGATGAAAACAATAGGCATTGGAAGGATATTATAATACTCTACAAGCTGGAATAAGCATCATTGATTCAATTTTAAAATGTTTCTTTAGGTACTATAAGATTTTGTAGCTGCCTGCCAGTTTAAAATGAAATAGGAGATAAATTTTGAGTTGCGGGAAGAATTATATTTTTATAAAAGTTTCATTGATCATAAAATGTGATTTTTAATGTTTCAGAGAAGTATGGAGGCCAAGAACATGTAACTCATCCTCAAATTTTATTGAAGGATTCATCCCCTATCTGGAGGAGGAAACCCATTTCCATGAGGAGGAACTTGAGAGAAAAATTGTCCAAGTACCATAAGCATGCTTACACCTAGGTGTCATTTTGGTAATTAAATTGAATTGTGAAGGATTCATCATGGTCAAAGGTGAAATTTTGATCTCAAGGAGTGACTTAATGATCATCATATCCTAACTATGTCATTTTACCCAAATCTCTCCAAAGAAAAAGATAAAATGAGCCAGTAATGCCACTGAGGTATCAAGGACCAAGGTAAGTGCACCAAGTTGGGGGACCAAAATGGGGTATTAAATGTACACTTTTTTCTAGAAAATAAAAATCTTCAACTTGTACGAGTTATTTGAAATAGTTATACTCAAAATTGGAAGATGTTGTAAGAATATGAATCATAGAATTTTGAGTCTAGTTTCAAATATACTAAATTTTATTGAAAAAGGTTAAATTTAAGTGGTTAAAATAAATAAAATAACAAAAATTGCTCTTAATTTTTTTAAAACCAAAGTACATTGAATTTTGTTCCCCCCACCATTTTTTATTACTAATTAGTATTTTTGAAAACCCTTTGGTAGAAAGATATCTAGAACTATAGTGCCCCACACAAATTTTAAAATAAAATAATAAAGTATTGAGTACTATGTCAAATGTAGCTCTCACTTTTTTCCTTGTTCTTCCATTCTAGTTGTCTTCTAGTTAAGTCTGACCTATTGCCTTCAATATTTTATTCACGCCTAGATTTTAACCCATGCATTGGGGGAAGGAAATGCTTTTCATGGAGTCTGAGTATGTAGAGTAGATTGAACGCCTTTTTCCTCCTATCCTATGCCAAAATCAAACCCCAAACCTGTGTGGAACATCTAACAAGTAGAAAGGTCAGTGAGTCATATGGGGGTAGAGGTTGTTCGTTGGATGTTTTTGGTTGTACCCAATGTTGGTGAGTTACCCAATGAGGAAGCCTTTGCTACGTTTGACTAGATGAAAGAATGAAATAGCTTCTCATGGAATGTGATTATTGTAGTGTAAAGAAGGCGTGGGTTTCCTCAAGAGACAGTCACACTATTTCATGCGTGCAACAAACAAGTCTCCAACTTGCTGAGTTTTCTTTTCTAACGTACATCTAGCCAATGCCAAAATGGAAGCTTTAGAGTAGGGTAGGGGCAGGGGAGTGCTAGAAGGGAATCATAATCAATGGAAAATGTACAACTCTGGGGTACATTTTCCAGGGTAGAGGTCGAGATTGCTAGATATCGTGGGAGGCTTATCGAATTGGAGTCAGACCTTTTTGCAATGAAAACACACCATGATGGTACTATAGATGGTTCTGCTAAAGCGAACACTGATCCACAAACTATAAGAAAAGGTAGAAACAAGATAGTCATTGTGGTGACAACATCTGCTTTACCTTCATCTGACAATGTCCAACCTAGATCCTAGGGAAGAAAAGTTACAACTTACAAGATAGTAACTGACGAGAAGGAGAAGAACGATGGTGACGAGAAAGAAAGCAAGTATGAAGTAAAGGAGAAAGTTAGCACTCCTTTGACAATAGTTCCCCAAGGCATCCCTGCCCCTGAAGAGGAGAAAGAGGATGTTGCAGTAGTGTTGATTAACGGAAATGATTTTGAACTTGAAAAAAATAAATCTAGGATTACTTTCGACTTCCCAACTATAGTGATATGCCACAACCATGCATTCTCAAGTGATATTGAAAATGTTCAATATGGCACTGTAAGCTAGATAAGCACTTTTCCTACATCTCTTCCTATCACAGGAAGGAAAGAAAATGGGAATGAACATGCTGCAGAAAGAAGGGGTCCTTTTATAGGATGTACACTAAATCTCAATTTTATGGAGAGTAAGGCTTCAGAATCTAGTGAAGATGGTCCTACTTCTTACAGAGGCATGAGTAATAGGGTCAATGGATGGGCAGTTGTTGCTACTGCAAGAGATGATGTTAGTAAATTGATGCTCGAGGGCCGAACGCTCACTTTCTATGACCATGGAAATTCTATGAGATTCAATCCTATGCGTTTAGGGAAGCTTCTCTCATGTTGGGGATATGTCTGTGAGGATGCCTCAGAGGAGAAAGATGTTGAACCGAAGCCTGCGGGTTTGACCGACTCCATTCCTCCTAGGCATGGTTCATCTCCCCTTACCACTCATAATTCTCGTGTTTTAGTTCTCTTTTGCAACTTAATAGAATTTTAAATTATTAGGATTTTAATACAGTTAAAGCTTTATTTCAACTCATTACAAAAATAATGAAATATCATGTCATAACTCACGAAGTCAAAATAACTCGTTTACCTTAAACCAGGAACTTCCACCCTCATTCTGAGGTGATGTAGAAAAATTCCTACCCAACTGGATTGTTACAACATTGTTTTATCGACAAGATGAAATTGACTTTCCAGTAATAATATTGACCATCTCCCGGTTTAAATAGTTAATTTTTGCATTTTTCAGAGACTCATTAAGTACTCTTCGTAACTCTGAAAACGAGATGTTAAGTTTCATTCATGTACCTTGGTATGTGAGGAGTCACCTTGACCCTTAGATTGACCCCTAAATGAACATATGTGATCCTTTTGACACTCTTATAGGAGCCCTGTTACACTAGTTTATAGCAGTAGAAAGTTGTTAAATCTAGAAAGTTGGCTTTCATTTTGAACCGCCATTTGAAACCTGGATAGAGAAATTATTTCCCGTCTTCACAAACCTCTAGTGTTTATACTAGAAAATTGCATGGAACATTCAGTTTAGGGAAAAACACTTTTCTGTATAGTTTGGCAAAGCCATTTTGTAGGCCTCTGGTCGTAGTTTGACGAGTTCAAACTGGACCAATTTCGACTTGTCACTCCAGAAAACTTGTCGCCGTTTGAAAATGGTTTTCTAGTTCTCAGTCCTGTCAACTCTGATGAATTCTCCTTATATAGGGGAACTTGTAGGAAGTGTCTCGTTGTGTGCTCATCCATCGAACGTCAATTTTGGACGTGGTTTTCTTAGCCCTCAAGCTAACTTTTGTTCAATTTACAACTAGGTCAACTATGACCAGTGGCCCCAGAAAACTAGCCACCAAACGCGAACCATTCACTTTTTCCCAATTTCATCAGTTGCTATGAATTCTTGGTATATATGTGGACACATAGAAATTTAATCGTGGTGTGTGTTCTCATCAGAAGACAACTTTTGGAAGTTGTTTCTTAGCCTCTAAGCCTATTTTGAACATTTTTGTAGCTAGTAAGAAAAAGTAAAAAATAGAAAGCTGCGGGACCCTCGTCGGGTTGCCAAACCACCATAGATACTTTTGACACATGTAAATAACTGTTTAAAACTCTATAGTGTAACTTGTTGTGTGAAATAGGACTTTTGACAAAATGGTGTTTTCTCTCTCTTCCCTTCTCTTTCTCTCTCCTGGGTTACAAAATGAAGTGAAATGAAATGTAAGGAATACATGTCTCTAAAAAATTTATTTCAATTGCAAATTGTAATTATTATCATATGTAAATGGGAAACTGAAAAATGATAATTATGTTAGATTAGGGTGGATGCCATGCCAGCAAATTATCGCTGATATCATGCTCACGTGGTTTTGCAGGATGAAAGAATGACGACAAAAAGGCGATGTGTAATGTATTAATTATCATTGTAATTTATATAGTTCATTGTTAAATGAATAAATGTATAATGTTGTCTCATGTTACAGACTGTTATATTTGATAATTTGTTGATATGTATGAAATGCTAGTTTCAAGGACATCTAGGAAATGTGCATTTAATCATAGTTCAATTTTGATTTATAGTACACCTGGTAAAAAGGTTTGATATTTATATAAGGTAAAAGAATTTGAAGTAATATCTTGTAGTGCATATTTAGTGTTCAATAAATGATTAACGAGTCATCTTGTGCATTCATACTTTGTAAATGTAATAAAGAGATTTAAATCGAAACACTCTACCCTTGTTCAATATCAGAGCATAACTTGTTTTTCATGTGTGATACTCCTTACCATAGAAGACATAGAAAACTGTAGGATGAACTTAAACTTTACACTCAATGGAACATCCTAATTTAGGTAAATCAGAGCCCAAGAATGGGTTTATCATCTTAGTCAGTATGTTTAGTGACATTGTCTTAAACCCGTCTGATAGGAGTGACACAGTCAAATTTTCATTGGAGTGTGTAGAGCTAACTCCTCCTTCATAGCCTAGCAGACTACCTTGTCATCCGAAGATAGATTTAAAAATTAAATTTCTTCATCGAGTGAAAAACCCTGCTGGATCCAGACGTCATAGATGGAGGTTGTGACTTAGTTGTTCTAGGTCTTAAACTCTTGTTAATGAACTCCTTAGTTCCGCTCAGCTAAATGTGTTACCTTGGTTTCTCTCAACATAACACCTTGGTCCTTTCATGAAGGTGGTTTAGCATAAATTTGTCCTCTCGCTTAAAACTCATATTTAGTTGAGGGGTAGACTCTTAGGTGAAGTTGGGAATTAATCTAAACCTCAGTTGATTTGGATGTTAACTTAGGGTTCATGTGAAGCATCAAGTCTCTTAATCATATATGTCTTCAAGAGGTTAGACAAACACTTCATAAATCCTTTTTCAAGACAATGCTAAATAATAAGACCATAATGTGACGTAGAAAATAAAGATATAAGAGTAAAAAATGAGATTGAGGTTCGGAATAATGCCACTCTTGGAGACCTTATATCTCAATTAAATATATTCTTTTGTTTCAAAGAATATGAATTGCCTTGGTATGATCCAACCTTCGAGAAAACAAAATACATATATAAATCAAAATGGAATTCCACAAGTCATTGAATTAGAATAACTATGGTAGGGAAATAACTATACCGTGATCGAGGAATGTTTTGTAGGTAAAAAGCTATCTTGTATTTTAAATCTCTGTTAAATCCTAGTATCACTATATGGACACCAAGTCACATTCACATGAGTTGTAAGAGTAAAAAAAAGGTAGACATTGAATATATGTCCGAGAAGAATATTATTAACATAAGAACAAGATAATTAAGTACTTTATATGCATTTGAATTATGCAAATAAGCATACAAGTTATGGAAAATTTTGTAAAGAATAAGAAACCAACTTAAAAGGGGTGAACGATAATTTAACCACGGAATGAACTTAAGAATCTGTAGGTGGACAAATGAGAAATTTATCCTTGCACAATAATGTTCTTGGAATGTTAATCGTAACTAAAATACAATTAAAGAAATGATGTGTTGTGGGTTTTCCTATCCTTGAGTCATTCTTTCTTGTGGTTGGGTCATTGCTAGTATTCGTTCATTGGGAAAAGTGTGGCATCGACATGCCTATGTTGTTCTCTTGTGTCTATGTGAGTTGATGACTTATGTAATTGTCGTATGCGAGTCAAGTTTCTATTCTTGGATCCCTTGTTGTGTTCTGTGTAGTGAGCAATGTAAGTCAAAAAAATTTATCCTGGTATTTTACTGTTGTAATTGTGTGTGTAAAATGTGGGCACTACAAGAACAAAGATCTATTTTGTGCTGAACATTATTTTTCTCATACTCGTTAGTTAGCAAATATTCCCATTTCATTATTTGTATCATATTCTAGATGCTTGAGACAAATAGTTTTCCTATGTTTTGAAAAATAACAGATTTCTGACTGTTGCCCCCCCTATTACAACCTTAATAAATACATCAAGTAACATTACTTTTTTTTTTCTATGTGAGAATTAAACCTAGTTTGTGCCTAAAATTAAATTTTTTACAATAGCTTTTTCACTGAGGTAAAAAGACTAAGATACATGAAAGGTCTAATAATTAATATTTTTCAATTTCACAAATAATAGACACATATAAAAGAAATAGTTTAAAATTTGTACCAATATGGATTAGCCTTAGACAAGTAGTCATAAATTGCCATTGGATTTAAAAATTACATAAATTAGAAAGAGGATAGTTTTCTCAATGACATTGTAAAATTTTTTAAGAAAGATAGTGAATTGTTTTTGTAGGAAATGGACGTCGGTGATTTATCAAATGTTTTGTCATCTAAACATTGTGCATCATTTTTCGTTGTTTAATTTCAGGTAAAAGCTTTGTGTTTTCAAACCATGGTTTTCAACTGCTGTAAATTATTTTTTTTGGAATTGCATAAAACAAAATGTGTATTATTTATAATCGATTGGTACATATGTTGCAACATAATATAAACATTACATATTCTTCTTCAGCATTGATTTCTATTTACATGTAAAAAACATTTGCATTTACTTAGTCATTTAATTTTATTTCTATCTATAATCTTGGATTTATTTTCGTAACATATCCAATAAATTATGGTAAAGACTGTTGCAATTTGGAATGAGTCTCACAATTTTTTCATGAGTCATGGTTTTTCAATTGATAGTTTTTTATACTATAATCTTGTCACCCATAATTAATGTAAATGATTTTACAGCATTCAACCTAAATATTTTAGCATTTAAATTCTATAATCAAAACCCTAGTACCCTAAGTGAACCCTAATCTGGGTGGCCAGAAAGATGGACTGTCCTAACCCTAGTAGCCTTAAACCTGAAACCCTAAACATCTTTGATCTTGTAGAGTTATTTGAAATAGTTAACTCAAAATCTAAAGAAACATTGTAACCATGAATCATAGAATTTTAAACCTAGTTTTTAACCTACTAAATTTTATTTGAAAACCTAAAAGTTGGTAAACATTAAAATACCACTTGCTTATTTTTGATAAACCCATAAAAGAATAGTCTTAAGTGCCCTTAACCCTTTTTGCATCCTAAGTATTTAAAAACCCTTAGAAATATGGACTAGAATCATCTAAATTTGGGATACCATTTTAAACATTTTTCTAGTAAGTATTTTTTTAATGATTTTTCTATAAAAAAAATTTAAATTTTGAAACGATTTGGAACTCTTGAACCATAAGTCCCCCCTAACTACCTAAAAAAAATATCATAAATTATATTTTTTTGAATATGTATAGAACCCTAGGCCTAGTTTGGGCTAGTATATTTTTATTCCTGATTTCGTATGAGCCAAAAAAATAGATACATTCAAAATATAAGTGTTTAAATCTATGAAAATAGACCTTCAAAGACATAAACCTTGAAACTGTAACTATAAATGGAAACCTATGCAAATAGTTAGAAAAATATAAAAATTACATTATTTAGAAAGAGGATAACCCTTGAAACAACGATGAATTTTTTCACCATAATATAAATCTCCGTTATTGTAGGATTTACCATGGTGGAAGGTGATTTATGCATATTTTTTCAAACCACGTAATATCATGTTGTTATAGGTCCAAGACATGTTTTAAGAATCCAAATCTAATTCCAAATGCAAATTATTGGTTTTGGGGGTATAATATTAAAACGCTACGGGTTCTGCATAGTATAAACATTCATATGTGCTAAATGCTTCTATTTACATAAATGAATGTTTAAGTACAATTGAAAAACTTATACCTTAAATTTATTATTGGAGTAAATATAAGAAATTAGGGTCACTCTGCACCTTACAGAACCTCTCACACTCCATGAGTCACAATTTAGGGGATATTTTTAGGTATAATCTACTCAATACATAGGTAATTTTTAGGATTATCAACATTCATCCTAAACCGTTTAGTGTTTAAATTCTACATTCAAAACCCTAAAATAAACTCTAAACGCTAAGCCTTACAACCTAAACCCTAAACCCTAAACCTTGAGCCCTTAAAACCAAACCATAACACTATGATCTATAAACCCTAAACCCTAAACCCTAAAGCTTAAACATTTAGCCCTTACCCGTGAGCCCTCAAACCCTAAAGGAGACCAAGTCTTGCCCTAAACCCTGAGCCCTAAGCCCTAAGCCCTAAAACCTAAACCATAAATGAGTCCTAAATGAGAAACCCATAAACCCTAAAAACTAAGCCTAAATCCTAAACCCTAATGCTTAAACCCTAAACCCTAAAACTTAAACACTGAATCATAATCCCTAAACCCTAAACCTTGAACTCTAAACCATGAGTCGATAAACACTAAACCCTAAAAATGTTAATAAACCTTAAAACCCTGAACACTAAATTTTGAACCATAAACTCTAAACCATTAACCCTAAACCCTAAATATTGAACCATGAATACTAAGCCCTAAACCCTAAACCCTAAATCCACATCCTTGAGCTCTAAACCCTAAGTCCATAAAGTCAAAACTGTGTAATTCAAACCCCAAACCCTGAGTAAGCCCTAAATGTATAAGCCTAACCCTAGTACCATGATGAGAGACATAAACTCCTCTTAAACCCTAAAAATGTACATTAAACCATAAATCAGTAGCTAATTGAACACCTTTCCAGTTTTTAGAGAAACTCTAAAGCATTAAGCTGATTTCAGAGATAATTGAATCCTAAGTAATTTAAACCCTAGGAAATAAAATATCATTCAACCAGAAATTTGTTTAAGACCTAAACCAGGTAAACTCTAAAACCTCAGCCTAAATGATAAACCATATAACTCTGAACCTTAATTATTCTAGAAGTTTGAAAGCTAAACCCTAAATGAAAAAAAATAAAACCTGAAGCATATTATAATAATCTAAAGGTGGAATAATCAACTTGATTCAAGGCTAAACCTATATCCCTAGGTACTCAAAAACCTTGAACCCTGCCCCCTAACCCTAAACAAAACCCTGAAATAGAACTAAAATTTGAGTTGCATAAATTAAATTTTAGAATAACACCATTGATCCTAAATGTAATTTTTATTCCTAAAGTATGGAGGTAAAACCTGTAACTCCTAAACCCTAAACCTTAAACTCTAAGGATTCATCCCCTATCTAAACAGGAAACCCTAAACTCTAAAAACTTGAAACCTAAACCCTGAACCTTGTATCCCCAAGCATTACCTAAAACCTCAACCCTTAGCAATAAATTAAATTATGAAACCCTATCATATTAACCCTAAACCATGAACCCTAAAACTTAAGCCCTAATATTTTAAACCTAAAACTTGAACCAAATGAGCCCAAACACTAAACCTTAAACCCTGAGCCTAAATGCCCTCAATCCTAATCCCATAAACCTTAAAATCATCTAAAACCATAAATCATAAACCATGACCAAACCCTATGAGAAATTGAATTGATTCCATTAAATGATTTCACTTTTAGAGCTATTGGAAGGTGAAAGGAAAATCTTTATGTTTTGATGAGACACCTTGTTTCTAAGAATGAGCAATCATTTGAGTTCAAATTGAACAATTCCTTGGTAAAGTTTTTAAAAAATATAAAACATCTTAGTAGTGTCATTTTAAGAGAGAACATTAAATCATCATTTTTTAGGAAAGTTTAGGCAATAAAAATCTCATTTAGGAGCAGTTTGTATCTACAAAGTTGGATCTTTTTAGTAAGAAGTAGAATGCATCATATAAAATTTGTGGTCAAAATCTGAAATTATGGACCAAATTTCAAAAGTTATACCAATTCAAGAAGTGGTAGGGCCAAAATAAATCCAATTGGAAGGTCAAAAAACCTACATAATTGGAATATATCAACATTGATTCAAGGCTTACAATATTTCTGGTACTGAAAACTCTCCAGCTGCCCCTCTGAAATTACAAAATGAGTAAGTATGACAAAATTAGATTTTGAAAAATTATCTTCTAAATTATAATTGTTAGAGCTACGGGACCACTTCCATTTGTATAGTGACCCTAACTTCATTACATTGTAAAATGTGATTTTTAGTGCTTCAGTGAAGTATAAAGGTCAATAACATGCGACTCATAATCAAATTTTTTTCAAGGATTCATCCTTTATCCGCAGGAGGAAACCCATTTCCATGAGGATCAACTGAGAAAAATGGTGTCCATGTACTATAAGAATGCATACACCTAGGTTTCATCTTGGTCAATAACATTGACTTGTGAAGGATTCATCATATTTAAAGGTGAAATGTGGATCTCAAGGAGTGACATTATGATCCTAACATATCCTGACTCTGTCATTGTACCCATCATATCTCCAAAGAATAAGGTAAAATGAGATAGAAATGCCACTCAACTATCCACTCCCATCATGTGCAAAGTTTTAAGGCATTGTATATATCCATGAGATACATATGAGAAAATACACGTATGATAATATTGAATTTGATTCCATGAAAGGATGATTTTAGAGCCAGGAAAGGTGGAGGGATGATCTTTATATGGAGCACCCTATATCTAGGAAGAGAAATCATCTGTGTTCACTTAATGTAATTCATTCAGTACTATTCGTAAAAAAATCATTCAACACCAAGTAGTTTGATCAAACCTTAAGGAGGAGGCACATTACAATCACCTCATTTTTTCTATAGGACATGAATCCCATTCAGGGAGCAATCCTCTATCTACAAAGTGAGGATCTCATTTTAGTAAGAAGTAGAAAAGCATCATAGAGGTGATTGATGGTTACTAAAGTTATTTATGGACCAAATTTCTAAATTGGTACCAATTCAAGTAGTGGTAGGGCCAAAATCCTATCAAGAAGATCAGAAAACTTACAAAACGACTATATGTTTTCCCAAAACAAAGATTGACTTCAATATATATGGCTTGAAAATTTTAGGTCATTGCTGAAATTCTGAAAAACATGAGTAAGTACTGACCAGATTAGATTTTCAAAAACTATCTTCTAGATTAAAAATATTTAAGAGCTACGATGACCACTTTCATCAGGTGCAGAGTGACCCTAACTTCTTATATTTACTGAAATAAACTTAAAGTATAAGAAATAATATAAACATAAGGAAATAACAAAAGAAATAATAAACCAAAAAAAAATAAAACATGTACGCAGTTTTCCTAACTTGTCTGATTTTGTAAAAAGACTATAATGGACCCCAGAAAGTGCACATTACCGTCATAAGCTTCACAAAACGGATTCATTGTTTTAGGTTTTAATTACAAAATAAAATCCTATAATACGTGCACATTATTCATGTACATTCGATGAATTATGTTATTCCTTTTAGTCCCCCAAATTGACCTCGGCATTCACCCCAATATGAAACATGTCACCGAGTGTTGACACCAATTTCAGAATTAGTATGTAGTTCTTGTGTGTTTGTATTGAAAAGAAGGTGTCATTGATATCTTAGGATTCCCTAATAACTTCTAGTACACATAAATGAGAGTGTTTTGTAATTTTGACGTGCTATCAATACTTTGATCCCAAAATGTAATATGTGTGAGTATGGAAGTTGAGAATAAATCAAGTAGAAGCAAAATCTAGTCCTTCAGTAGTAGATCATGAAATGATTATCTCATTGTAGTAGTATGTTCCTAGAATGAATTCTTACCCCCCCTAATGTGATTGTATGTCAATACCAAACATGTAATTGCACGCGCGCACACACACACTATGAATCTCCTTAGTTTAATTTTAGATCGAGGGAACAAGTATTAGGCCGTAGTAAATGGTTTATAACGAGTAATGGCTATCAGTGTCCTCAGAAATACTATTTGAAATATCATAATTTTCAAAACTAAGTAGGACACATATTGATACCATCTAAGAGTTGGACATATAGTGCTGAGATACTTCTATTATTAATAGAGGGTCGTATCAACATGGAGAACCTCAACATAGGTCATGGTTGACACTAAAATTAGAGCTTGAGGGCCAATCAAGAAGATGATAAGTTCTTACGCCTTTAATGGTTTAAAGGATAAAATCAATGTCAAAGAAAATTCTAAAGTACAGTGTTAATCAGTAATGATTAACTAAAATCATGAATTTTAGAAGTGAATATAAAGATGTACATATGTATGAAATAACTGCAGTATAAATGCTAGCTAATCTTATCTTAATATTTAACAAGAAAATTGATTAATTCAACTAGGATTGAAAAGGTACGAACTTGAAAATGACTTACCTCATAGTGATATGGGGACTAACTAGTAAATGACACATCTGGGAGATAACAGTATGACAATACGCTATCAATGAGTTTCCATTAGATGAAGATCTTTAGACATGTCAATTTCAATACAAGCACATTTAGTGGGTGAGCTACAATTGGAATCAAACTTATGTAATAGCTGGGACAAATAAAAAACCCTAAGTGGGTCAATGAGTCTTCACAAAAGCTCCCAAAGGGAGAGAGGAAGACCACTAGTTTTATCGAAACAGGTATTTTGAGTTTGGCTTGAATCAGAAATTTAGAAAACTCTTGTTTGATGAGAAAGCATCACAACCATTGTGTTGTGAATAAACCATGCGGTTGAATGGTTGACGATGGCTTTCAATGCTCATCGTTGTTAAAACAAAATAGGATAAAACCTTTGAATAGGTTTTGGACCCCCTCTACATGACATCATGGCCTATCAATGTTTATGTTATTGTGTGTAAGAAATCATGTTTAAGGTTCCCTAGGCCAAAAAAATACCCAACAAGGTTGAAATATTCAAACCAGTTTACATATTTTATCAAATTCAGGTAAATGGAAGCCTAAAATGAAGCAAAGGGGTTTCTATGGTTAGACCTAGTACCTTGATGGAAGAATAGTGCCTAAATGCATTCCATTTTCCTTATATCGGTGCCATGATTTTCCAAAGCTCCACCAAAATTTTGACCTATATAATAGTGATGTATTGAGTTTTATAGAGATGACTTGCTTAATATTTTTCTTGTTAATTACCCCAAGGGAAGAGTGGTAGTACCGATAAACTGCAATAAATGTGCAAAACAATCAAGATATCCTTCCTAGATTGCTAAATGAGATTAACAATATGCAGACTCGGGACATAGGTGTACCTTTTTTCAATCTGCAACATTCTCTATCATGTAAAGAAATAACTAGCTAGGGTTTCTCCACTTGATCGCTACTATAAAATGTACCCTATTCACTCTTTGAGTTTCCTAATTCATCATGTTTTTTTATAACATTAATTAGTGATCATAAGGATGACATATCAAACAAATTTTTCATAGTCTTAGTTGCACATGCAATTTAGACATCTACATTTTAGTGTGCAACTTAATGATTAATTCTCTTTCTTATTACGAGATCATGAATATAAAAGACAAGTATTTAGATGTTATATGTATATAGTAAGTGCATGATTTTGTCAATATCCATTTGAAGAACAACAGGTATAAACTTATAAATTTTGTATTTTGACATTACACTAGTGCATTGGTATTCAACCGGGATGTTCACTGTCATTGCAGAGAAGCATTTATGGAGGCCCTTCCCCAAAAAAAGGCAAAACCATCAAGCAAAGAAGAGGCCCAACATTTCATGCTGAGGCTTTGGGAGATTCAACAGATGGATGAGAAAATGCAATGCTCACTCATCTCCGACAACCATTTCACAACCATTGGTGAAATCATTCAAATGCCAGCAACCAAGTAATACCCTTTCATGTATTATTTACAAATTCCAAATCATCTGTCGTTTTCATTTTCCTCATTCTAGAATTTTAGGTCTATTGATAAGTGTTTAAGACATTTATGAATTGTCATGGTATGATGACATTGTAGATGAAACGTGTAGTGACAACTACGCGTGTTTCTCAAATTCATGGATCTTCCCCAACTCACTTTTTTCAGTTGCATGCATTTGTGTCTTAGAGCTCATACAACCACCTTAGCAATCATAACAATCAAACAGACTCAAATAACCACCGATATTTTTACTACTCCAACACAGCCACCTCAAGCACCGCAAAAAGCTACCCCTCAACAAGGTACAAGTGTTGAATAGCACTTCATTTAATTTTTTAGTTTTTGCATATGTTGGTTCTAGCTTTCTTGAACACGTATGTTTTTGGAGCGCGTAGCACAAATTTAACTAGATTAGTAGTTTGTCACCTTTTATTTGATATTGTGGACACTAACACTTTCCTATGTCATTTAGGTCAAATTGATACATGTTGGATAAATAGTTTAGTTACATACCATGATTTTGTAACGTATTTGCTTTGCTGATGAGGATATATGATGACATGGTGATATGACATGATATGTAATGTAATACCTAACCTACGACGAATTGTGTGAGATTGTGCATTCCACATTGATGATGGTGATATCATTAATTTACATGTTTGAATCTATTCGCTTAGTAAGCAGCTAGTTTACTCTTGTATTGAATAGATGCGGTTAATGTGTGCAATGAGTGTGTAGGTGACAGGTCATAGGAGAACGTGGGATTCAGACTAGCTACACGATCTTGCACAAGCAACCCACGGGCTAAGTCCTAGCCATGTTTACTGTGTGAAGCCTTATGATAGATGATTATTATTTTGGGCACTATGAGTGACCCCAATGTATGTAATGTATTGTGCTTTGAATTATTAATTTGGGTTAGGGTAGTTGGTTAAGATGTAAACTTGTTTTGGGAGTTAATAACTCCTCTTTCCTTTAATTTGTTGATTATGTTTAATGTGTCACCTAATCACAAGGGTTTAGGGTCACATGTGAGACCCTTGGGTGGTCCCCATACCCTCTACCCTTGTGCCAAAAATGCAAAACCCGAAATTAGGGTATTTTGGGCATTTTTGGGGACCCCCTTTGTAGCTTGGGAGTTCCCCTAACACAAAAATGAGCCCTTGGACCCTACCTAATGGGTAGGGGGGGCTTATTTTCAAGGCTTGAGGGAGTTTTCCCTCCCTTTCTACCCTTGTTTTGTCACATCCATGTAAGGGATGTGGATTTGTGTATTTATCAAAAGTTGCTCTTATTTTGTCTTGCTAACATTTTAGGGAATTTGGGAGAAAAGGGAAAAAAGATAATTTCACCCTTTCTCTCTTTTGTTTTTAGCATCTTTGACCTTGTTGAGGGAGAGAGGTGACACATGTCACCCCCTCATTTGTGAGGATGCTTGATTTCTCCTCTTCAAATTCCCATCCATGGGAATGAGTGAGGGTTTTTTTTCTTCTTCTTTTTTTTTGTGGGTTCTTCTTTTTGGAGCTTTGGCTTGGTGCTTGAGAAATTTTGGAGCTTGAGGATTGCTTGAGGAAGAAAGTTGCAAAATATTGTTTTGGAGAGCTATTAGAGGTAACCTCTTGAGCTCATTTATGTGGTATGTCCCTTTATTAAATCTTAGCTTGCTCATAGTTGATTTATTTGTTTAGTTGCTTGTATGGTTTATTGCTTGATTATATTTGTGCATTGTTTTACTCCATCCATCATATGGTTTGATGGATGTTTGAGTTATTTGGGGGAAGAGAGAGGGATTTTCCCTCTCAAACCCCATGGCTTGATGGGCAAGCCATGTCGGTTTCTTTACTCCCCTCATATGGTTTGAGGTGGGTAAGGGGTTCATTTGGTTTGAACCCCTTTCCCATTCTTGGAGAGGAAACCCAAGGGGTTTGAAAATCCTCCCAAGAAGGATTTTGGTGAATGGATGGAGTAATAAGGAGGATCTTGTTGACTTCGGAGAAATAAGGTGGAGAAGGAAGTTTGATGTGTGCATTCTTTTGTAGATCACACCTTATGTCACTTTCGGGTATCTCATCTACTCTTCCCCAAATTTAGAGGATGAATATGGTTTCTCCTCTCTTTCTTTTATTGCTCAATGTTGTGTTTTTCCTTCATGCATGGTTTGGTCTTGTTTGTGAGTGTATTGTGGTGTTTGTCTCCCTAAAGATCTTGTGCTCAAAGTTGTGGAAGCTAGCTCTCTCTCCCATGGGCTTGGGGGAGGCTAGCATGTCTTCCAACCCTTGGAAAGGCATGTAATGATGCCTGAAGGTTGGGAGGTTAAACAAGCCTATGTTCTCTAGAAGTTGAATCCTTGTAAAGTATTCGAAGTTGGAGCCTTGTCCTTGAGGTGTGCTGGAGTATCTTTGGTGGCATGGTCTTTTTTGACTCTCTTCTTGTCTTGGAAATTTTCCCTCCTGAAAGTTGAAATTCTCATGTGATCTTGATTTACATATGTTGTTGTGACATTGCTTCATTCTTGGAAAGAGAACTTGAATGTTTGAACCCTTATGTATTTTAAACGCTTGGGAATCATGGTGTGGTTGAGAGCTCAAGCTCCTTGAAAAAAACAATGTTATAAGCAAAGTTTGATCTATGTAATGGGAAATTGATGGCAACCTTGTTGAAAGAAAGTTAGTATATTATGGAATTTTAGGATTAACCTTGTATGGAAATATTACATTTCTTTCATTGTTTCCTTCTATGTGAAATTTAATGAGTTGTGTTCCTATTTGTAAATCATACTTGAATGGGCAATCTTCCTTTGAAAATTTTAAGACATAAGTCTCTTTTCTTGTTGGAAATACTTGGTTACATTTATTTTATCTCAGAATGTGTAAATCATCATAATATAAATAGTTATAGCATTTGAGAACATTTGTAAGTTCTGTCTTTCCAAGTTAATAAACCAAGATTGAAGTTTTCATAGTCTGAAATATTTATTTCCTTTTCATTGTGTACAAGATATTTAAAATATGTATGTACCCAATATAGTTTTATTATAGGTTATTTTATCAAACTCAAACAAAATAATATTTATAATATTATTAGGAATATACTGTAAATCAATGCATTAAAATGTGTTGGGACATATATATATGATTGTATAGTGTATATATATATATATATATATATACTATATATATTATATAATTATATTTATATATTTATATATATATTAAGTATAATGTACAATATAAAAATTAAATTAGATTAAACACAAAAAAAAAATATGGTAGATTTATACCCCCCCCCCCAAAACAAAAAAACAAAAAAAAAGAAAAAAAAAATAAAATTGAGGGGGGAGGGTCGGCCCCCTCCCCCACCAACCACCTAATCATGCTAAAGCAGCCATCCCTGCCCTCCTGTCCCCGTCCTCCTCCTTCCCCTGCGCACTGGCTTCCCTATCCCCGCCCTGCCGACCCTACCAGCCGCTCTGCTCCTCCTCCCCAACCAACTGCTCCCCCTTTCATGCCGCGCCTCAGCCGCTGTCCCGGCTACCCCCTCACGTAGCCGCTGCCCACCCTGCTGCCGCCACAGTCCCACGCCTCCCCTCACACAGCCCTCTGATCTGAAACTCCTTATACAAAAAAAAAGAAATACATCCGCCGCCTCCCTCCCCAATAAGTTAATAAATATTGTTTCTTAACTCAGACATAAGATACACATTCTCAACTAGGGTTAAGGGGAGGCTACTAGACTTTCCATTACAATATTTATACAATAAATCCGGCTCAACCAGATTTTGATAAGGGGTAAAAACAATCTTCAAATATCTGTAATTTCTGCACAAAGCCAAAGGGCAAATAGCTATTCACAATAGAAGGAGAAGAATGAGAAGAAAGAGGACTTAACAAACCTTCCATAGCTCCTCCAGACAACTGTAAATAAGAGAAAAGATAAAACCAAAATGAGAGAAATTCAAATAAGAAAGAAATAGAAAGAAGAAATTTGGAAAAAGGTAAAGAGAGGATAAGGAAATTTAGGGCAAGGGCAACTTAGATCTAGGGCTGAGATAGATTTTATCCTAGGGTCACAAATTAACCCTACATCCTTTTGGAGTCAAGGGTATTTTAAATGGGAATGGGAAATAAATTATTAGTTATCTTGCATGTGTGGCAAATTTTAATAAAAAGGGGGAAAACTAGGTAAATAAAAAGGAGTGTAAACTCATTTTAAGGGTGTTCCTAATCCTAATAATAATTAAATAAATGAAAATTGGTTCGGGCTAGTGGTTGAGAATTGAGGTTAAATCAATTTAGTTTAAAATAAATAATTTTGGGAATCAGTTTTGTATAATTAGTTTTTAGTATTGTTAGTAATCACCTTCAAAAAAAATAAAATTATTACCCTAAATTTTTGTCACACTTTGGCCTGGTGTTTTCTGTGTCCCGGATGGGGCATTACATTTGGTATCAGAGCGATGGTTCGCACACGCGGACGCTCTGGGTATAACTTTAACTGATTGATAATGTATTCATAATATTAAAAGAAAAGTAATTAAAATCGTTTCCGCTAAACTGTTCCATGGATAAATTTATCTCTTGAATAACCGCTTGGAGTGAAATGTTGATAAGACAATAGATGGTAGGCACATTTTGATCACTTAAATTGTTTACAACAATCAGTAAAACTTAAGAGAAATGTCGTTATGTAAATAATGATGTGTAAAATGGCTTCTTGGGTCTCCATAGTAGTAATGGATTTGGATAATCTGTCTCCCTAGTAACTGGGAAGTCCGCATCAAATTTTAAAATCAACTTTTAAAATCATTTGATCATATAGATAAAATCAAATCTTTTTTGAGCTCTTTTAATCGCATATTGTTGGGACAACAATTTAAAATTGGAAAAATCAAATCATTTCGATTTGGGCCTGTAAAGTGGAGAACCATTAAGGAAATTATAAAAAAAAAAAAAAACTGATGGCTCCTAACTTGTAGTATTTCTCCATGTCGAGTGGTTGCAATGATTAGATTCGAGAAAAATGAATAGATAATTAGTTTGCCAAGTGTGTTTAGAAGGCCTCTAGATGATTTGTTCAAAATACAAACTTGTAAATAACATTATTTAGCCCCGGAAAGTATGCCATATCTAGAGTTTCGATCATTAGTTTTTCATTTTGTGAGTTGCGTCGGGTTCTCTATTTATAGAAGAATAGAGTCAAGCTGTTAGAACTCATTTTTGAATTGGGATTACTTATTTTCAAGATCCTTTTTGTAGCCTTTTGTCACTATAAATACGCTGGTATACAATAGTAAAACTGTAATAGTTGGCCTTCGAGATAGTGCTTCCAATTTGAAACCTATTCACCAGTAATTAGAAATGTACGTCTTGTCTAACTCTCTGCATAATAGAGAATTGAATAAAAGCTTTGTTTCACCATGTAGGTGTTGGGTACATGTCTTGGCAGGATCCCTTTGTAGCCTCTTTCTCTAGTTTGTGGAACAAGAAAATTAGGTCTTAATTAAACAAATAGGTTTCTTAGAACACCTTTGGGAGTAAAACATGTTTCAATATGGCTATTGTTTTAAGCTATGTGTTCTAGGTTGAATGCTAGGACCCAAAATAAACTTTGTACAACAAGTCATTTTATTTTGCTAGCGACCTTGGTTAGGTATGTCTTTCTAGCCATCAATAGGTCTAGTTGTTGGTGTCGAAAATAGTAAGTAGGTCAAATAAGAATGTGAAATTGTAACCTTGTTATAGGAAATTTGTTATGACATTTGATTGGTTGGTTCTTGTCTAAGTGATCCTTTGTTCTTGGGAATATCAACTGTTGTGTTAAAGGAGCCTCTTTAGATCTAATAAAACCCTTCCGGTAGGGGTGTAAATTAAATGTCTGCATCTTGTAAAAGAACCATTTCCAATGTGATAAAATAGCCTTCCACGTTTTGATATTTCACTACTATGAAATTTGAAATAATTTGACTCCTATGATATATGTGTCTAACCTTAGTTTTACAACCCTTTTATAAGGAAATTTAGCAAATGATCTTTTGACCTTGTTGTTTTCCGCTTCAAAATTGTGGTTTAAAATTGGTTATAATTGGATGAAAATAATTGCTAACCCACCTCTAAAACATAAATGATAAAAGGAAAGAAGGTTAGTGTCCTCTCCCTTTTGATGGTGATGCTCGAAATGATATTTCATGGCTAGGTTTATCCTCTTTGTGCGAACGTAAGGACATATATTGTGCTATTATAAAACAAATCTAGTTTCACAACTTAAAATTATTATCGAAGCTCTTGGTATAAATTTTAGAGTTAACTTCGGAAATGATCTAGTTAATTTTCTTAATCATTTTGGAGCTTGATAAGCCTATCTCTATACCATTACCTCTTATTAAGTTTTGTTGCATGGCAACATGGTTAAAACCTTATTACTTTAGTAATTACACATGTGAATTCAACTCTCCTCAAGTTGATTTAAAATGTTATGAGTTAATCATGTTTATAATGCTTGTACTTACGTGTAGGAATAAGGGAATCACCCTCTTCTAACCTCAATTTAGTGGACTTATAAGATCAATGGTCATGCAAAATTTTATATCTATAATAAATATAAACAACGATATTGTATCCCTCTTGGAAAGAAAATAAAATGAAATGAATTAGTGTTGAACACTTTCTTGGTTAGGCACTATGTTGTATCGATGATGGTGTTGACTGTGAAAGAAACAAGTAATTCGGTCCTTTGTGGGTGAAAGTAATGTCTCAAAATCCAAAAAAGTATATATTTTTGTGTATAAATCTAAAAGCACAATTGTAAGTGCTTACATTATAAACAGTAATGGAATATTGTAATTATTTGTATTTTGGAAAACTCGTTATATATATAATTAAACAATGTTGGTTGGATAAACAATGTTAATCATTGTTACCCCTCAAAAAAGCTAGAATTTGTGGCGATTCTAAAATTATTGCTTCAATTGTGATAGGTGTTGATTGCTAGTTTGTCTTGTGATGTTCATATGTTTACACACTTAATGTTGGAAAGTCTGTAAGAAACTTAGGTATTGTTTTGTCTCCCTAAATATTTAGGTGAGAGAGTTAACACGATTGATAGAATGGTTGTGATGATCTCGCAAATCTGTTATGCTCTGACCAATTAGATTCTTAGGAAACTCCTTTATAAGATTCATCCACATAGAAGAACTCTTAGTATGTTATTATAATGTAAATGATGAGAGACCTTATTACAAGGACTAAAAATAATGACGAACTAGCCTTCCATCTACTATGGGTAAAGACGTCCCTTGTGATCAGCATAAACACTACTTTTAAAATATATGTATATAGATAAATTGAACTTATGTTGGGGTCCTCTTGAAAACACGGTTCTATTTTCTTTTACCACTCAAATAGGGTGGTGTGATTCAAATTTCTTTGTGTAATACGAATTCCACCCTTGTTAATAAGTGTAATTAATTTGTGACCTTATTGGGCTAAAATTTCGACCAAATAATTGTTAAGTAAAAGTTAACGTAAGTCAGAAATCTTGCAAAGAATTAGACCTTACCTTTCATTAAAGGAAAATGAGTGTTTAACTTTTGCATGCTTGAGGAAAGTATGGACGGAAAAGTTTTATTTTTTTGCATCCCATCATGTTGGTATTTTGTAAATTTTGATAAAGTATGTTGATATGATTTAGTAAACACTCTCTTTAAATGGATTTTGTTTTGCGCAACTCATTCATGATGTCTTGTGATTATAGTAATTAAGAAATGATAAAATTTAAGTAAAACTTTTCTTATATCGTATTGAACTGGAAAATTTTGGTTTGTTGTTTCATTAGGAAGTTATGTCTTGTTTGGGGCGTAGAAAGTTCTAAAATTTCCTTGTCATAATGAGGACTCATATAAACCAAGTTACAAACAATAATAAATTTATTTTTGTTTATGAGACTTCTAAAGCAATCTTGGCTCGGAATAGGAATGTTTTATAAACAGTACATGCTATGAAACCTTGGAAAACAAATTAGAAAGCTAATTCTAACCTAGTAGTGGACTATATATTCCACCCACAAATTTTATTTTATTTTTTCTTACAATCATTTAGCGAACAAAAATAAATAAATTAAGAAATTAATAAATAAAGACCAAATTAAGACAACTCCTTTAACTATGTTTGGTAGTATGTGAATATTCTTCCTTGATCTTAGTGAATAATGTCGATTTTTGAACCATTTTAAAAGGACTCGTGAACCTTCCTTTTTCAATAGTTAGAGTGATGATGAGTTAGGAGATGAGACCACACGGAACTTGGAAACTTTTTCTCTCTCAATGTGTGATATTTGTGACACCTTGGATAGTTTCCTTAAAGTGTTATAGTACACAATTAATATTCAAAAACTTTTAAATTCATTTTGAAACAACATTTATGTTTCCTTCACTCATCCATCATGTTGGACCTTATGTTGTATATCCTCTTATTTGTACCCTAATGTGAAACATATATGATGAGGGAAATGAATTCGATCTATACACTCCCCTTTGGTTAATACTACCCTATTTGAAATATACTTGTTCTTGGACCTAGTTACGCTTTCAAAAGACATGTTGTTAAGAAATAAAAAAAAATAAAAATAAATAAAAATAAATAATATGTTAGTTCCTTTAAAAATGACCTTAATGTAGTACTCACACTACGATGTGATATCTAGTAAAATCTTATCCCTAGCTCTTCCAGTGACTTCCCGGAGGAAGTCTAATTTTAGGAGAGGGGGATGTAGTGCCCACCTTTTCTAGCCTCTATGATCTGCTGAATTCTTAAACCCCAGTTATGGATTTTGGATATGTTGGTTTGCTTTCTTGAACACGTATGATGATTTGGAGCACGTAGCGCTAATTTAACTAGATTAGTAGGTCGACACCTTTTATTTGATATTGTGGACACTAACACTTTCCTATGTTATTTAGGTCAAATTGATACATGTTGGATAATTAGTTAGTCACATACCTTAATTTTGTAACGTATTTGTTTTGCTGATGAGGATACATGATGACATGGTGATATGACATGATATGTATTGTAATACCTAACATACGATGAATTGTGTGAGATTGTGCATTCCACATTGATGATGGTGATATCATTAATTTACATGTTTGAATCTATTCGCTTAGTAAGCAACTAGTTTACTCTTGTATTGGACAGATGCGGTTAATGTGTGCAATGAGTGTGCAGGTGACAGGTCATAGGAGAACGTGGGATTCAGACTAGCTACACAATATTGCACAAGCAGCCCACGGGCTGAGTCCTAGCCATGTTCTTTATGTGAAGCCTTAGGATAGACGATTATTATTTTGGGAACTATGAGTGACCCCAATGCATGTAATGTATTGTGTTTTGAATTATTAATTTGGGTTAGGGTAGTTGGTTAGGATGTAAACTTGTTTTGGGAGTTAATAACTCCTCTTTCCTTTAATTTGTTGATTATGTTTGATGTGTCACCTAAACAAAAGGGTTTAGGGTCACATGTGAGACCCTTGGGTGGTCCCCACACCCTCTACCCTTGTGCCAAAAATGCAAAACCCGAAATTAGGGTATTTTGGGCATTTTTGGGGACCCCTTTGTAGCTTGGGAGTTCCCCCAACACAAAAATGAGCCCTTGGACCCTACCTAATGGGTAGGGGGGCTTATTTTCAAGGCTTGAGGGAGTTTTCCCTCCCTTTCTACCTTTTGTTTTGTCACATCCATGTAAGGGATGTGGATTTGTGTATTTATCAAAAGTTGCTCTTATTTTGTCTTGCTAACATTTTAGGGAATTTGGGAGAAAAGGGCAAAAAGATAATTTTACCCTTTCTCTCTTTTGTTTTAGCATCTTTGACCTTGAGGAGGGAGAGAGGTGACACATGTCACCCCCTCATTTGTGAGGATGCTTGCTTTCTCCTCTTCAAATTCCCATCCATGGGAATAGTGAGGAGTTTTTTTCTTCTTCTTCTTTTTTTGTGGGTTCTTCTTTTTGGAGCTTTGGCTTGGTGCTTGAGAAATATTTGGAGCTTAAGGTTTGCTTGAGGAAGAAAGTTGCAAAATCTTGTTTTGGAGAGCTATTAGAGGTAACCTCTTGAGCTCATTTATGTGGTATATCCCTTTATTAAATCTTAGCTTGCTCATAGTTGATTTATTTGTTTAGTTGCTTGTATGGTTTGTTGCTTGATTATATTTGTGCATTGTTTTACTCCATCCATCATATGGTTTGATGGATGTTTGAGTTGTTTGGGGGAAGAGAGAGGGATTTTACCTCTCAAACCCCATGGCTTAATGGGCAAGCCATGTCGGTTTCTTTACTCCCCTCATATGGTTTGAGGTGGGTAAGGGGTTCATTTGGTTTGAACCCCTTTCCCATTCTTGGAGAGGAAACCCAAGGGGTTTGAAAATCCTCCCAAGAAGGATTTTGGTGAATGGATGGAGTAATAAGGAGGATCTTGTTGACTTCGGAGAAATAAGGTGGAGAAGGAAGTTTGATGTGTGCATTCTTTTGTTAGATCACACCTTATGCCACTTTTGGGTATCTCATCTACTCTTCCCCAAATTTAGAGGATGAATATGGTTTCTCCTCCTTTCTTTTATTGCTCAATGTTGTGTTTTTCCTTCATGCATGGTTTGTTCTTGTTTGTGAGTGTATTGTGGTGTTTGTCTCCCTAAAGATCTTGTGCTCAAAGTTGTGGAAGCTAGCTCTCTCTCCCATGGGCTTGGGGGAGGCTAGCATGTCTTCCAACCCTTGGAAAGGCATGTAATGATGCCTGAAGGTTGGGAGGTTAAACAAGCCTTGTTCTCTAGAAGTTGAATCCTTGCAAAGCATTCGAAGTTGGAGCCTTGTCCTTGAGGTGTGCTGGAGTATCTTTGGTGGCATGGTCTTATTTGACTCTCTTCTTGTCTTGGAAATTTTCCCTCTTGAAAGTTGAAATTCTCATGTAAACTTGATTTACATATGTTGTTGTGACATTGATTCATTCTTGGAAAGAGAACTTGAATGTTTGAACCCTTATGTATTTTAAACACTTTGGAATCATGGTGTGGTTGAGAGCTCAAGCTCCTTGAAAAAAACAATGTTATAGCAAGTTTGATCTATGTAATGGGAAATTGATGGCAACCTTGTTGAAAGAAAGTTAGTATATTATGGAATTTTAGGATTAACCTTGTATGGAAATATTACATTTCTTTCATTATTACCTTCTATGTGAAATTTAATGAGTTGTTTCCTATTAGTAAATCATACTTGAATGGGCAATCTCCTTTGAAAATTCTAAGACATAAGTCTCTTTTCTTGTTGGAAATACTTGGTTACATTTATTTTATCTCAGAATGTGTATCATCATAACATAAATAGTTATAGCATCATTTGTAAGTTCTGTCTTTCCAAGTTAATAAACCAAGGATTGGAGTTTTCATAGTCTGAAATATTTATTTCTTTTTCATTGTGTACAAGATATTTAAAATATGTATGTACCCAATATGGTTTTATTATAGGTTTATTATATCTTACTTAAACAAAATAATATTTATAATATTACAGGAATATACTGTAAATCAATGCATTAAAATGTGTTGGGACATATATATATATATATATATATATATATATATAGTGTATATATATATTTAGATATATGTATGTATATATTTAGATATTTATTTATATTAATATACTAGTATATATATAAAAAAAAAGGGACTAAAATTTATTTGTATAATAAACACATGTTTTAAAAAAAAATAATAATAATAAGAGGGGGGGGGGGGGTTCGGCCCCCCTCCCAAACCTGCACAGTTTAAAAAAAAAAAAAAAACCGAAATTTATATTTGAAATGGGGGAGGGTCAGCCCCCTCCCCCCCCCCAATCGACTGCTCCACGGTGGGGGCTGCTGCCCCCGCGTCAATCCACGGCCTACTGCACCCTACACCGCCCCTACCTGCTACTCGCGCCCCTGTCCGCCTCTCCTCAGCCGCTGGTCCCGGCTATCCGCTCCCGCAGCGCCATTGCTCCACTGCTCTGCCGCCGCCCTGTCCACCCTCCCACGGCCCTTCCACCACTGCTGCTTGCGGCCACACCCTCACACAGCCTCGCTCAAAACCACGCCACCACTGTTCCTACCATCGGGACACTGATCCGCCGCCTCCGACTCCCTAGTGCGGCCGACCCCTGCACCTGTGTTTAAACAAATAAACATAAATAAATAAATGCACTCAACGTTTTTTTATATATATATTATATATATATATATATATATAGGGAGGATCTATAGTTTCATGGAATCAAAGATAAATGCCAAGCAAGGATTTTACAAGATAAGAGGAGCTAACTCCATAGCTTCTTTCCATTCAATCTGCAATAAGATCAAACAAAACCAATGAGGGGAGAAAAGAAAAGAATGAGGAAGGAAAATAAGAAGGAAACCTTCAAATGACAAGAATGAAAGAAATTCAAATGAAGGTAAAAGGAGAGGATAAGGAAAATTTAGGGCATTTTTAGGGCAACTTAGATCTAGGGTTGAGATAGATTTTATCCTATGGCTCACAATCAATCCTTCATTCTTTTGGAGCCAAGTGTTTTTAAATGTAAATTTAAAATAAAGTTTAAGTGGTGTGCATGTGGGTAAATAAAATAATAAAGGGAAAATCTAAATAACAAAAAAAAAAGGAGTGTAGACTCAGTTTGGGGTGTCCCTAATAAATCTAATAATAATTAATTAAATGAAAATTGTCTTCGGGCTAGTGGTTGAGAAATTGGGTTGTTCAATTTAGTTTAAAACAAATAAATTTGGGAATCAGTTTTGTATCATTAGTTTTAGTATTGTTAGTAATCACCTTCAAAAAAAATAAATTATTACCCTAATTTTAGTCACACTTGGGTATGGGTTGCGTTGTCCCAAGACGGGGCATTACACTTATTTGAAAGACATTATGGATTTTTTAGATTTATGATATGATGTGATTTATAGGATGGATTATATGTATGGACTAACATATTAGTATTTGATGATCATGGGATACTATTGTACTAACACATTGATTTTTGATATATAGATGTTGTTAGATGATTTAGTTTGTTTTGTGATCTTATTGGAAATTGATAAATTGATAAAATTTAAATATTTAGAATTATGAACAATTTGTGAATTACTTAATTTTAGTGATGGTTTAGTTATGATATTGATGATGCGAATTGATATGTATAAGTGTGCATTTTATTATCTCAATGTCATTAATATGGCCACATGGAAAGAAAGGTATTGTTTTGATTTTTTGTAGGCATTTGTAACACAACAAATGAAAGGGGATAAGAGACAAATAGTGAAGGAATTTCGGGGGGGGTATTGGCAACAGGTCACCATGGAAACCAGTGTAAATGTATGATATTATTGTTGTTAGTTAGTTACGAGGTCCCCATTGGGAGGGTGACCTGAAATGTGACCTTAGGTAATTATGGGTTTCCTTGATTTGGTTTTATTTATTTGTGAGTAATTGTATTTTGTTAGTATTGTGACTTATTTGTATTGTTGTTGTTAACTACTCCGTTTTAGTTAATTAGACTTGATTAATTAGTGTAAAGTAGGATTTGACAAAAGAGGATAATTAATATGAGTAGGTAGTTCCTGGTATGTATAGGATTTGAAATAATTTAATTACTTTTGAGTGTTGTGCAGTCAACCTTGCATGCAAATTTCGGATTTTGAATTTCAAGCCAATTTTGGAGGCTTGTGGGACAAGATAAGATTGTCTCACACCTCTTAAAGTCACCCACCCTATATACCTATGATGTGAGGGGATTATTTTAGGCCTTTTTGTGTGTTTTAATAGAGAAAAAGAGCAATTAATTGCACCTTTCTTACAAGGTTGTTTAATTGTGTCTTTTAGGGGTGTGGGTTTGGGTTTGAGTGTGTAAGAGGGTT
The DNA here is from genome assembly GCA_019776745.2 of Taxus chinensis. NCBI lineage: Eukaryota > Viridiplantae > Streptophyta > Pinopsida > Cupressales > Taxaceae > Taxus > Taxus chinensis. The sequence continues at coordinate 64,566 of JAHRHJ020003807.1, read as the reverse complement.
GTCATTCCCTTAACCACCTATTTATTGTGCTTTGTAAATTGGGTTCGACCTTGTGATGTGGAATGGAGGAGACATGTTGTGGCATTCTACATGGAGCCACATCACCTCTCTCACCTTTCTTTTCTATTTATTCTAATTTGTTTGAGGATTTGGGGGTTACTTGTTTTATTGGGAAAATTTTGTTTTTAGAGGAACTTGCTTTGAGAGTGTTGTTTAGAATTTAGAGTTGGATTTTTATTTCTTGGACTTGGAAAAAGGCTTAGAACTTGCTTTGGGATTGGAAACTCTTGTAATGGCAAGGTAGGGTCTTCACCCATGTTTTATTTTGGTAAATTTTGTGTTGCATATGATTCTGAATGAATTGTTGCTGCATGCATGTTTTTGGGAAGTAAAAACACCCTTAGGTTGTGTACGAGAATATGGAAATGTGAATATTTTGGAGGGAGGCATAATATTTTTTATTGGGTATTTTAGGAGGGAGTTGGGTTTGGGTGCCCCACCTTGAGATAAGTTATATTTTTCTTATCTTGTTGTCTTATTGTGGGAGGCATGAGAGTTAAAAAAATTTCTTGAGGGAGGCATAAGAATAGTTTTTCTTTGAGGAAGACATAATATTTTTTTTCTTTAAGGGAGGTGTAATAGTTTTGTGGGTTGTGATTGAGTTTTTGGAGGTTTTAAGGTGGGCACTCGAACCCTTGGGAGGCATAAGTAGATCCCCATGTTCCTTTCTCTTTCATGGCTTGAGTTTAGAGCCTTTATGTTGGGAATATTGTGTGTGTTGATGTGATTTTGTTGTGTTGAATGTCTTGTTTTAATGTGAATGTCGAAGTTGTTAGCATTAGTTATTTTAATACATTGTTAGTTTCATTTGTTTGTGAACAATTATTTAACTGTTCCTCTCTTCTTATCTCTCTACCGTAGGCTTTATATTTGAGGCTCTGCTCATTTATTTCACACATTGAATACATTGAATATAATTTTGTCTTCTGCTATCATTGGTATCCGAGCATAGACTGTTTGGAGGAATACTCGTGATACAAGTGTATGTAATAGTAAAAGTGACATGAGCGGATCATTTCCAGTATTGGCATTTTCTGATTGATGTATACACTTTTTTCTCTCCAGTTTATATATAAAACTGACCAAAGACTCCATATCATCCTTCACGTTCAAGGGTTATCATGAAAAATATGATGTTGTTGAAGGAGTAAAATCATTATCAACCCTAGAAAGCATCACTTTCTCTGAAATTGTTGATCCACCTGCATAATAAAAAGTAGTTGTTTGGCATGTTTTTATTTACAATGAGGAGCCTATCGTCTATGGCAAGCGCAGTATTAGGCAGTCAAGAAAAAAAGGCTTCTACGGTTAATAAGACAGTTATAATAACTACATTAAATGAGGCATGCACAATACCAAACTCTATGATTGATTTTTTTCCTAGAGAGCTTTCATGTTCGGGAAGAACTTGGTGTGTTTTTGAATCATCTTGTTATAATTTATTTAGATCAAAATTATTATGATCGTTGTATTCTTACTGTTGATGTTAGAAAAAGGAGGCTGGAGGAAATCCAGTGACCTCTTACAAGCCGCAAGCAATGAGGTCACCGATAGATATTTTGGTGAATAAGGTATTGAGGACCAAATTCCTCAATTTTTAGTTTGTGTTTATTTCAGTTTTTGTTTTGTTCCGTGTTCTGTTGTTTTGTGATTGGATGCTGAAAATGGATTACTCTGGAGCATAGTTGTTTGCCAATGGTTTTTCGTTTTGAATTGATCCTCTGAGTGTCATTCTTAGAAAAGAAGATGGTTTTCTTGTGAATACGTTCACTTGTAACATGAACCATGTGCAAAAGAGGTCTAAGTGGAGAGATCTAGTTGATAGCATGTTTCTTGATGCAGTTTCTTTCTCATTATTCACATTTCACATTATGGGTGAAAAGGACTTAGTCGAGGGAAACATCCAGTGGCAGTGATTTGTTTCATTTGCTGTTGAAGATTGGCAAAATGACAATTAACATGAGTGTCTACAATTAAGAACATGATTGCTAAGATTCTTGGAAGTGAATGTGGAATATTTGTCAGTATTGTTTGTTGTTTTCCTATGTTGTTTGGTTGTTCAATAAAGTGCAGATGGTGCATAGTTTCCTATTTAGGACCTCCTAAATTGAAAAGCATCATGGGGAACAAAAAAGCACTGAAAGCAGTGCATGGTACTCACACTAGGTTCATGGTAAACCAATCAAACCACTGAGGTAAAATCCTCTTGGTTTGTGGTAAACCTGTAAAACCACTGAGTTATCATCCTCTTGGTTCATGGTAATCTTGTAAAACCATCGAGGTGAATAGTCATAAAGTGTTATTGTCCCTCTAGGTTTATGGTCAACCTTAGAAAAACCATGTGTATCGAGACCATGTAGGCACATGCTCATGTGAAGACCCTCTTTGCAGTGTTCTCATTAAGGGGGGGACATCCAGTATCAGGAAATGTATGTTTGTATGAATAATGTAATAAGGGGGGGAATGTTAGCATTACTTAGTTTAATACATTGTTAGTTTCATTTGTTAGTGAACAATTATTTAATTGTTCCTCTCTTCCTCTCTCTGTACTACAGGCTTTATATTTGAGGCTCTGCTCATTTGTTTCACACATTGAATACATTGAAAATAATTTTGTCTTCTGTAATCAAAAGCCTAGTTAAATTTCCAATGGCTGTCTTATACCCCTCATTGCTTCATTGTTGGGGATCAAGGGCCAATGAGGAATAAGGATTATCTTCCTCATTGGATTATTGGTTGGGTGAAAAGTGTTGTCCACTCCCCTATTTTAGTTGTTGTGTTTGGAATTTGGGAAGATGGTGGAGCTTATTGGTGCCATTTTTGAGCTTGCACCTTGTTGCTCTAATTTTCCAAATCTGTATTTGCTCAAAAACATTTTATCCTTTGAATGGATGGTCTGAAATTATTCCCCTCTAGTTGAATGTTTTAAAATGATCACAAACTTGTTATTTTTCCCTAATTTTAGGGAATATTCCAAGTTTTCCCTTTTTGTGCCCTAGTTCTTCCAAATTTGTGGGTTGTGTCATTTTTCCCTTTGCTAGATTGTGTAAAAATTGAAATCAATCAAATCATACTTGTATGCAATTGAAAATCCAGTCCCAAGGTCGAAAATGATGTAAAATCATGCTTTAGTTGATTTAGAATCGAAAAAATTGAATTCTAGGGCATCCCTGCAATTTTTTAGGTTTTGACGGTTAGACAGACGTCATTTTCCCGTAAAATTCATCCTCAGAAGGTATTGGCAATGTGGCAACTTCTAATTGGTTGAGGAAAAGTGGGGAAATGTTGTAACTTTTCATTTTTCACCTTTTTTGACAAATGGGGCATTTTCGGGCCCAGGGACCCATTTTTTCCAAATTTCCCTATGTGGCATGTTCTGATTAGTAGGCAGAATGGAAGGTGGTCGGATTTCCTTAAGGTTTTTAGACCTTATTTTGTAAAAAATGTTAAAGTCAAAAATTGGTCTGAATCCCCGCAGCCAATCGAGAGTGGACACGTGTCCTAAAAAATCAAAATGGAGGAGCGGGTCGGCAGAGGTTTCGGTGATTTTGAAGTTTTTAAACTTTGAATGGTTTAAATTCAAATTTTGGCTTGAAACTTCATAACAAATCAGGAGAGGAAACGTGTCCTGAAAGGTTAAAAGGGAGTACGGACCAACGGTGGAAATTTAAAATTTTCAAAAATTTACGAGGGAGGTTTGATTGAAGAAAGGGAAACTTAGACCCATAGCGAATAGGAGATGGACACGTGCTAGGGGAGAATTTGGAGGCACGGGCCCGCGGAGAAAAATTTGAGAATTTTCCCTTGGCTTAAAGGGAGTAAAAATGAAGATTAAGCCTGCGAGTCCTCGAAAAGTTAAAGATGGACGTGTGGCAGAGGACAAGTTGGGTCGATGGGCCGGCGGAGGTAAAAGGAGATTTTTTCCCTTTTTCATGAAAGAGTTCAAAATCAAAATTTTAAGTGCTGGCCCACTAGCGAATTACAAGGAGACACATGACAAGAGAGAAATCAGAGGTGCAGGCCCGCAGGGCAAAAAAATGATTTTTTTCCAATTTTCGAAAAGGGTCAAAATGTGTAGAATTGAAGCGTGATCCCGACTGGACCCACCATGTGCCACTTGTCAGCTCCAAATTTCAAGGGTGGAGGGGTGGAGAAAAAAATCAAAATTTTCCATTTTTCCAAAAAATGTGGAAAGGTAAAAAATGAGTGGAATTTGTCTCCAATCATGTTTTGCCATGTGTATGACCTTATCCAAAATAATTAAACTGGTAACTCAATCTTATTTCTAAGTCTGCATCTTCCACATGGAGGGCCAGGATTAAAAGATGGATAAGATTGACGACTGTTGTGCATCCATTTGTTTTGACCGCCATGGGAGCTTCAAGAAGCTTGGAATCGCAATTTTTCCATCAAAATTCATCAAATTTATAGTGATTTTGTGTCGTCTTGGCCTTCCAAGATCATTGAAATCATTTTCATGACTCAATATTTTGATTTGAGATGTTTTTGAAGTAATTTTCTTCCCCAACCGAAGAAAAAACATGAAGTGACAAAATCAAAAGTTGCAGAGGTAATATGAAAAGGTAAAAAGGTGAAAATGATGTGTAAAGGGTGTTTGCATTCCTCAATGATGCAAAACATGCCTCCAAGATGGATAATGATCTAGATATTTGTAATGACTTAATATTTTTGGGAACACCTGGAAACATGCGAATGTTTTTCTGTTTGATGCCATTTTCATTGAATCATGAAGAATTGTTGTAACAGAATTGATCCCTTGGCATATTCTTTTCTTGGGAAAGAAGGCTCCAAGGTGGCATGAGACATATAATGCATTATGGAGAAATTGTAAAGGAGGAGTTGAAAATCATTGGCAAATTCTAAGAGACAGCTCATTTTTTGGAGAAACCCACCAAAGAACTAGAATAATTTCTTCTGTGTTGGATATTCATGTATGTGAGTTGGTTACAAATGTATAGCCATCACACATACTGAGATTGTTCATGAAACTCTCCCTTGCTGATGAATCTAACAGAATTTTGAGTTAATCTGTGTTTTTTTGGGCAATATGATGTCTGTTATCATTTTTAGATTCCTACAAATAGTTTTCATTGTTCTTAATGCAATCTTGCATTGAAAGTCTTTTTTTTTGTTGATATTTTAGTGGCATTTGCAATCTCATGTTCAAAAGAGCCTTCATCTGATAAAGAGATAACAAATTTAAAATCACTTTTCCTTCCTTTATCATAGAGATTGCTTTTAAGCCTTTGGGGGTACCTTAGGCATGGTTTGATCATGGATTTTTGTGTTTAATTGAGTTCTTTACTTCAAGATTTTGTGGTGAATTCTCAAAGATTGTGTGAAGAGTGCAACTTGGGCTTCCATTTATGCTTCTTATGGTTGAAAGAATATCCTAATTATTTGAAGCTTTTTATCTGATAGTTGTTCAATTATTGTGAAGGTTGTCAAAGATCTAATATATCCCAGTTTGTCTTGTCAACATCCCACCAAAAAATTCATTCCAACAAACTAATCCTACCTATACTATCCCTGATTTGCATTTGTATACCCACTGAAAATCAAAATCTATTTGCAAAAGTATGCATAACAAATCAAGATTTACAATGTCTCTAGTAACCTTTTCCTCGTTTTGAGAACATACCCATGTTTTAAGAGGTGACAAATCATGGGAGTTTAGATCTAGGGTGTTGATCATGTTTTCATCAAGTTCTCCATCATCTAATTTCAAGAAAATAGAAGGACATATTCATCCCCTTCAACATTAGATGTTTACAAAATAGGTCATCTTACCTTGGTTTCAAGGCACAACCTAAAACAGCTAGGACAAGATCAATTCCTATTGGAGTGCTATCCATTTCTCCACAAACCTAAGTGCCAACTAAACCATATCCCTAGCTACCAATGACATACAACATGGTCTAATCTTTCTTTAAGCTCCATTCAATATCTATGGTGCTGCTTAGACTGAAAAGGAGAATTTTTTTTGATACCAACAGAGCTTAAGTGAATATTTGGTCTATGTAGCACCTTGAAGAAATGAAGAAGAGATCTCTCTTTGAAAAGAAATTTTACTAGGTCGTTCCCTTTAAATGGAGAGCTTGTAACTTACACTATTTTCTTAAAGATTGTCAACCTCTTGTAAATGTGTTGAGAAATGGTTGAGTTGTATTAAGTCTTCAAATTTATATGTAAGGGAAAATAGGAAAAGGAAAGCTGCATTTGTTACTTGAAAATCCCTTCAACTTGTAAATTCTACTAAGACTGTTTTGAATGAAAAATTTAAATTTTAAATGTATTAGTTTTCTTAAAGGAAAATCACCAAATCTTGCATTGTTAAATAAAGTAGAAACTTTGAAATGAAATTTAATTGACAATATAGTTCTTCTAACCTAATTTTTTCTTATTGTCTCCAAAGTGTGATTTATTTCATTTTTAAAAGATTGATGGTCATGTTGAAAATATACTTATTTCTTAAAATGGATTTCAATATAGTTATTGTGACTGAAATTAAATGGTTTTTTGTTTCTATTGCAACATAAACATAGTGAAAATAGTGAAATTTTGGTTACATTTCTTATTAGGTTGAAGGAAAGAATTGATAATGAGTTGATGTTAGGTAATTTGAGTATGAAACTAGAAATGTTATCAATCAAGTAACCAATGAATGGAAAATACCTTAGTCAAAATTATTATTGCTATAAAAACAAACTTAAGTAGAAGAACTATTTTAAAAATACATGTTTGGAAGGTTCTGTTTCCATATAACAGAACCATCGCCCTTTGAAGAGTGGCATTTTTATAACCACCAGATAACATAGAGCAGTAGTCGATAAACTACCCCCTAGGTAGGGTGGCATTCACAGGATTGTCGGCTTGTGTAGGGTGGTAGTTTTGGCACATTAGACAAAAAAATCAAATCTGTGTGTTAAAAACCTAGATTTAAAAATTAAGGAAATCTAATCCTAAAACAATTAAACAATAAATTCTAAAAACTAAAAATGAATTGAAATTAAGTGTTAAAACTCTTAAATCTTATTTTATGGCACCCAAACATGTAAGCCTCTTAGATTAAAGGAAATGGGGTGTTTCCCCAATTGTTGAACTCGAAACAAGAAAATGTTTTTAGTAAAATACAAAATAGATATATTGTAGGATCTCTACATTAAACAAATGGGAAATATTACAATAGTGGAATCTTTAAAAACTAAAGATGTGAAACTTGTTCCATAGTTTCTCTCATGGCTCTTCCTCTTTCTCCTCTCCCAAAAAACCTACAATATAAAAATAAGAAAATAAGTTAAATGAATTAATAAGAACACTCCATAGAGATTATCAGGGTTAGTGTGAAATGCCTAAGATCTAAGTGCCCACATTGAATCCATCTAAGGGTTGTGGTTCAACCCTACAAAAGTTAGGTGAGAATTATGTGGAAATATGTCTTAAATAAAAAGCATGTGTAGCTTAGGAATGGGGCCACTAAAATAGTTCGGAGATAAACTTAAATTGTAACCTTAATGTGTAGGTGACTTTTAAAAATAAAAAACCCTTAATTCTTGTATTTAATTAAAACAAATTTACTCAAGGGTAACTAGAAAACATTTAATTAGGGATTAAAATAATTTCTATTTAACTTAATTGGAGGGTAAGTTTAGAGGGTATTTAATTAAATGAAATATGTTACTAAAGTAATTAAAGATTATAACAAGGGGATTTTATGTCGATTTGAAGAATTAAATAATATTAATTAAATCTTAATTAAAACAAATAAAAAATTAACCAAGAAATAAACTAAACCTAGTTGAAGGTTACCCCATTGCAAATGGTTTAAATAAAAAAAAATTATTCTTTAATTTTTCCAAACTAATCTTTTGGTTTGTCTTGGGTTTTGAGCAAAATTTTTGTGGGTGTTATGAATTGATTAACTTTACATTATTTTCATAAGCTAATCCTATTCATTTTGAGTAAATAATTAGGGATAGTAAATGGTGTGAAGCAAGGGTTGAAGAAATGCATGCAACATAGAAGAATGGAACATAGGAGATAAAATATTTTTTAGTGGGAAAGGGAGTAATTAGAGTCAAGTGGTTTTATAAAACTAAGACTATTCTCGAAGGCAATATTGAAAGAAATAAGTAAAGGTTTGTTTCCAGAATGATACAAACAAAGGCCTGGGCGTGATTATAATGAGACATTTGCTCCAGTAGCAAGGCTATAAATTGTGAGAAAAATTATTGCCAAATCATCTCATCACAATTGGAAGGTCCGTTAAATGGATGTTAAATAAAATTTCTTAAATGGAGTGTTGGAAGAAGAAGCTTATGTGGGACAACCACTAGGTTATGAGATCCCAGGAAATGAGAGAAAAGTATTCAAACTCAAGAAAGCATTGTATGGACTAAAATAAGCACAAAGGGAATAATACAGTAGGATAAACTCCTATTTTATTATGAATGGCATTAGCAAAAGTCATAGTGAGCTCTCATTCTACTTCAAAGTAAGCAAGGATGGAGATATTTTATTTATTTATTTTTTATTTTTATTGTTAATTTTTACTGGAAATGCAAACAAGGCAATAGAGGAGTTCAGATCAGCCATGAAGAAGGAGTTTGAGATGACTTTTTTGGGATTTTTGTAGTATTTTCTTGGCATTGAAGTCACGAAAACAGATGATGACATAGTTTTTTCTCAAGAAAAGTACAAAAAACAAATCTTGCAAAGCTTCACAATGTTGGACAATAAACCAACATCTACACCAGCTGAAATTGATAAAAGAATATTGCAACAATGTGGATCTCATAAGATACAAAAACATGATGGGAAGCTTGATGTACTTAACTACAACTAGGCCAGATATAATGTATGCAGTTAGTCTGATTTCTATATTCATGGAGACATTAAATGAGACACCCTGGGAAGCATGAAAACTTATTTTGAGATATGTGAATGGCACAAGGAATTATGGAATTCTATATATTGTTAATAATGATTTTTAATTAGTTAGATACATAAATTGTGATTGCAAAGGAAGCATTGATGATCAAAAGATCATGTATAGATATGTGCTCAATACTGGATCATGAGGCCTTTCATGGGCTTCGAAGAAACAGTTAGTTGTTTCACTGTCTAAAAATGAAGTAGAGTATGTAGTAGAAAACTCACCAGCTTGTCAGATGATATAGTTAAGGATAAGCCTCTCTGATTTGCATGAAGAGCAATAAGAGGTTCTATAATTTCATGTGATAATATGTCTTCTATTACCTTGTTAAATGATGTAGTCTTCCATGGATGAAGCAAGCATGTAACAATCGTATAGCACATCTTTCGTGAATTGGTTAAAAAAGAAGATATCGAGCTCAAGTTTTGCAAGTCAAAGTTGTAGCTAGCTAACATTTTTACTAATTCTTTATCAAAAAAAAGATTTGATCATTTAAGAGCAAGTTTTTCCATCGTAGATGTCCAAGACTTGAAAATCAGTCCTTGAATAGATTTAGCTGGCTCAAGATTAAAGGGGAGTCATAATTTATGGTGTCTGTAATCTTGAGCCACACGTAGATATTCAAATCTTATTTCCCTCTCTCTCAACCTCCCCGCTGAAGGGCATTTATTTCTATTGTTGGGCATTGAGTTTTGAATTTCTTGCAAAATCCATGAGACAAAGGCTAAGGTTTAAGCCGCGGGAAAAGGTATTATTTTCAACTTGTGTAACAAAGATAAAGAAAAAGATGCATACAATTGTGAGGATCCAATCGTTGAGGAAAAAACATTTGTCAACTTTCTGGAACCTCCTCGTGGAGATCTTTCGAGGAGACGTGAACTCTACGGAATAAGATGAAACTTATACCTTTCGGGTCCAATTTGAGAAAGTATTCAATGACCATAAATCGACCAACCTAGGTAGAGACATGTGGCTACATATTTATGGACACACAAATTTAAGTTAAGGATAACTCAAAGTTGCAATGCGAAGCTGCAACACATCATAGACTCGCATAAATCTAGACAGACAAACAAGTGTGAAGAGCTTGGAGTTTCCCTATTGGTCAGTGCTTCACATTTTGACAAGGTATAAATTTGAAGACTGAAAAACTGTGAGAAGCATGGAGCTTCCTTATTGGTTTGAGCTTCGTAATTATAACATGGTACATTGCAGAAGACTGAAAATTACAACATAATGTGAGCTATCTCTTTGGTCTTATCTTCACGTTAGATAATAGAGAATTTATAAAGTCTGACATCACAACCAGTTAAATAACAACACGTGGAAGAATTTCGGTCCTACTTTTAGTAATGATTTGGATAGATTTCAAGCAATGAAGAGTGGGATCTAATATATGTTTTGGGTCCATGTCAAAGGTCAACGTCTTTAGAAAGACACATGGTGATATATATATATATATATATATATATATATATATATATATATATATATTGAGAAGAAGACACATGGTATATGCAGTAGTATAACCTTGAGAAGAAGAGAAAGATATATGCAGTAGTATAACATAGAAGGGGATATATAGAGCAACATCTTGAGGTATTATATAGAAGAGGAAAACACATGCAGCAACACAAAGAGAAAAATAAGAAAGACCAAGAAGATTATAGAGCAGTAGCTCAAGCAGAATATTGTAAGAGTAGCAAAACGAATATACAGAGCCGTAGCTCTGTGTTGGTAAGAATATTTTAAAATGGAATAGAATATATATATTGTGTTTGTTTTGTATTTTGGTTGTGTTCTTTCCCTTACTCGTTGCAGTTGGCATCATATTTTTCCAACATCTCCATCATAGACTTTGTTTTCTGTTTAACTGCCCTATGAGTTAGATGGAGAGAACATTAAATATCCTCAATAATAATAATGGACTTCTTCCATGTTTGTGCGAAAATCCGACAGAGCTCATTATTGTCTTTCACAGTGGAAAGTTTTATCTCAAATATATTAATATATCTCATATGGTTAGCAATGGTGGAAATCAGACTTCTTTTTCCCGTTCCAGGAGGGTCGTAAAGGAAATACCCATGCTTCCACGAGCGCCCAATCCGCTTGTAAAAATATTTACATTCCTTAAATTGGTTAAGATCGGTGAGAATGACGTCCCTAAGCTTTGGGTTGAGTGTCAGGGTATCAAAAGTGGAGGGATGAGTGAAATACATGGGAGTCCACCATTACTTCTTACTGGAGAAGATAACCAATTCCTACAACACTCAACTGTAATCTCCCGAGGATTTTAGAATGTGATCAAAATAAGCCTAAAAAATATATCTGTTTTCCTTTTTCACCTTAATAGTCATAACATTGTTGTGGGTGAATGAACCTACGTTAAAAATGGTGGTGATTGCGATGCTCCACCATACAGTGACTCCCTGAAAAGAGTCCCTTATCACTTCACCGTAATCAGGAATTACACTCCTAATGTTACAAAACCCATTCTGAACATTGCCTACCGTTAATCTTGGAGCCTGTGTGAAGATGCCCAATTTGCTAATATATTCCTCTGCTTCACTATACAACAAGTTATCAAAATGAATATGGCTTTCAGGATTCTGCATCTCACTGTAAGCATTGAAAAATGCCCCAAATCTGTAGAACAAGATTTTTCTTAATATGTCAGATACCTCCGGGGCAATCAGACTTTGAAATATAGTGAAATCATATGTGGTCGACCATAACATTACTATCAATCGATGAGTTCTCAGCCACAGTCGACACAAATTTTCATTTATAAATCAACGAATTAAGCAAGTTATTGATATATTATAGATGGTCCTCTTTCTGAAAATTTGATCTTAAGCTAATTAGCTAACAATATAAAATAAATAAGTTCACCTCTGTAAGAAGAATTAATCAAATCAAAACATGAGTCTCCTTGATCATAAAGTCATGTCTTGAAAGCTGTTCTGGTAAATGCATAACCTTAAAAATATTTTACAATGTGGTATGTCCTTAACTGCAACTGTGTATTATGGTTGGTCTTTTATGTTGTGCCTTGACAAAGAGTAAAGTGAATGGTTTGTGATGGGTGTTGTTTGATTCCTTGTCACCTATATGACCTATGTTGTGTCTAGATAGTTGAGAGTTGGCAGTATCCATGCTTATCACCTGTTTCATCGTGTAAACTCCAAGTAATTCAAAAAAAAAGTTGTCGTACTTGTTTTTGGTGTCTTATTTGTGTGTGTTTTAGCGGTCGTTATACAAACTATATTTATTGCCAATTTGTAGACCATAAGATTTGAGATTTCCCTTTCTTAGGTTAAAATCAGGGTAGCAGTAAAAATTTAGACGTGATAAAATCCTAATGTTGTGCTTTCTTAGGCTTGTAGTAAAGATATTTAGACGTGATTTAGACAACAATTAATAAAGAAAAATAAGTGTAAAATACCTTTATTCTCCACCCTACTCTAGGCAATTCCAAGGCCATTAAACCATAAGCTATCAATTTGCTAAATTGTCGAGACATTTCCTAATCCCTTTGGATGATTATATCCTTAAGCCTTAAATGGATTCCTTTGTCTCACCATCTCAGGAGATGATGTACACTTTTTTATCACAACATTCTCCAGTCTTAGGGAATGCATGAAGTTAACTAGTTTTCAAATTACTTTACAAGATAAGGGTGGTTATCCATATATGACAGGTTGAGCTTCCACTTTCTCAACACATAAAGAGAGATAGACGCTCTGGTAACCCTCCAAGCAACTTCAAGGAAAGTGATATTGTAACTTCTACTAGACAAAAAGCATAGACTAGTCAATTTTTACTTTCTAACTAGATTATATGAATTATTATGGAGATAATTATAAGTAATGCTCTAGTCTAATATATTGGGTATTAACAACCCTTACACCAATTATCCCTTTTGATCAATTCTCATTAGAGAGTGCTAACATTAGATTCTATTTTTAATGTTTCACCAGATCTAATATCATCCACTTGTATGTAGACTATTCAAGTTTTTAGGAAGTCATTTATAAATATGGAAATTTAATGTTTATAAGAAGTTAAGTTGGAAAGATTTTTTCTATCCATGATCAGTGCTAAAGTTATTTGGCTAGATACTTTATCTATGAATAGTCACCATGAGCTTGGCCATGGAGGAATAAAAAAAATATCATCCTTAAATGGAGTTGTCACTATAATAATCATGAATGTGACCCAAACCATCAAAAATTATTTGTTCTATTCAACATTGTATAATCACACCTTTTGAGTAATTAATTTTTATGCATCAAACAATGGAGTTGAAAATACGACGCTATAACATTGGATTATTAACAAGGTCCATCTTTCCAAATTGGTGTTTTGTGGTAACTTTAATATGGTAGAGTTTCCTATTGACAATATTGGCCATCTACATGTTTTCATTGTTACCAAAAGGGAAACCCTGGATGTTGATAAATGTTTTAATACAAATGTTTCTCTTCATTTTGATTATATCATTTACCATACATGTTAAAATTTATGCAAATGATTTGATAATTTATTAATACCATCATCAATCATGCCATGCTATCATAAGGATTTTCATGCTTTCTCATTGACCACTTTTGATTTAAATAAAATTCCATTCAGTATTTGGCACTTTCTGACAACTTCCCTTTCTTCTTTAGGCTCGAATTTCAAATTTTGTATGGCCTCATGTTAAAACTAGTTAATTTTAGCCTCAATACCTATCATTTTGCATCATGACCCCACCCTTCGCCATATTAAGAAGGTATGGGACCTCGTGGCCCTCCCAACTCATAGAACATGATGGAATTTCAAGGTGGAGAGATGTTTATTCAGTGTTTGGCCTAGTTTTTGTGCATGCTTCAAGAATAAATTATCCCTAAATAAGTGTAACTCTTACTCCTCACACCACCTCCGAGATGATGCATTATTTATCCGCACTAGACATAGTTTTGCTCCCTTTCCATGAATCATTACAGATATTCACAAATTATTCGTATGTTACACATACAAATTTTTTATGCCTATAATTCTAGATTTCACTAGCTCAAAGTGGGTGACCAGGTTTCTAAGGAATTCTTTCAATTCCTCAAATCTAAAATGCACATAAATAAATTAAAGATACTGACGAAGTCTAACTTCATCTTTCCAAAGTGTTAGATATGGAGCATGCTTTTTTGCACCATTATTAGAAAAATTTCAAATCTGATGATCCTTCTCTTCAGTCACAAGTGGATCTTGATCAATGTAATTTAGTGGTTCCTTATAAGGTTTAATGCCTGAAAAAGAGATTATATATATAATCGTATAATATTGTGGTGTAGGTTATTGGAGAGGGTGGTGGAAGAAATTATTGCTTTGAGGTGAGATGGAGATGGGTGGAAGATGGGCTAACAGGGCATATGACACTAGGCTGTTAACACAATTAGTCAGTTATGTCATTTCCTTGTCTTAAAAGAAGTTTTATTTTATTTGAGATCCGGAGGCCATTGTCTATATGTTGAAATCCCATTACATGTTGAAAATTTAACAGTACCCAATTAAATGTAACAAGGGTCTCTCTCATAACTGGGTGCGTTGTTATAATGTTTCACCGGGTGAAAGAATGAGACACTTTTGTCAGGATTACTGTTGTCGCATTTCTCAAAAGGCATGGTTTCCCTCCCAAGATAGTGTTACTATTTTAGGTATGCAAAAAATAGTTCTCCATCCTGATCAGTTTACATTTACCTATGCACTCTCATCCTGTGATAAAACATACGAGCTCTAATAGACATGGATACAAATGTTTAAGTTAAATTGTGGAGAGCATAGATTGGTAGGATTTTTTATGAAATGGTTTTGTTGAAAAGACTTGGAAAATTTCATGCAAATGATATTCATAGGAAAACTCCATCCTGTATCAAAATAGAAGATTTTGAAATAGGTTATGAAGCATCTTTATTATATGGGTGTTTTTAAGCCGTGCACTTTGTTGATATCTGGGAAAAGAAACTTTTATATTTCAAATTGGTATTTTGTTGCTCTTTGTATCTTATCTATTACCCTACATTTCACCTGATTATATGACTTTCAGTTTTTTTGTGCCACTTCTTCAACCATGGATGCTATTAGAGGATTTTTTTCAGAATCTTGAATCTCCTGTTGGGAAACTCCTCAGGAATTCATGGTCGTTCATCACTTTTCTCTTAGTTTTTTTACCATGAACCCCTTGTGACTACTCATTGCTCAGGTTCTCTATTCACAAACTAGTGGCTTGTTTTTCATTTTGATGTGTAGGAAACTCAAAGATAATGAGGAAGGGACAATATTTTCATGCCTCAGTAGTTGTAAGATTTTTAGTTTTTCATCTAAATGTGGAAGCATGCACTTGTGAATGTAACCTCTATATTAAGACCCAAATCTTAACTTTTTTCGAGGAGGTAATGATACTCAACATATTGCTAAAAATGGTCGTTTATTGAAAAGGCACTTAGAACCTTTCAAGCGAGCTTTTCTTTTTCACTCACCTTTGAACAACCATCATCCACCAAGTAAAATAATGGAAGTTCAAGACATTAGGATGAATATGGAATGGGCAAATTAATGAAAGATAGGGGATCCAGTCGATAGGTTTATTCTCAAATGCTTGGAGGTTGATGCGCTAAGATGCAACAACAAAAAGAAGGGGCAGAACTCTAAAGTGTTTGAATTTTGTAAGAAAGATGCATATCCTTCAATGTGAGCTTCATTGATGAATAGAAGAGATTCTGAATGCAAATCATATATAGTTTAATTCTCAATTCTTGCAAAGGTAAAATCAATTGGATCAAGACACTTCCTGAAACATTTAATTTAAAAACATTGTTCATTCAATGAATTTTACAAGGACTAAGGGGGTTCATTTATTAGAGTGAGCTTGGAAAATGGCTTCACTCAGACCAAAAAAAATAGGACCCTCTAGGAGAAAATCATTTCTAGAAAAAATGGAAAGATGATTCAATTGGGAATAGGAAAAGATGGACATTGTTGAATAAAAATGAAAGATTCCTTGACGAATACCCATTTGAGATGTGGAACCAAGTCCCACAATTTTGACACGGATTCATTACACCTTCCAGGCATGGTTCATCTCTCCTTATCTTTCATAATTTTTGTATCTTTGGTTTTCTTTTTCAATGAAATAAAATTTTAAACCATTAAGGATTTTTCATAATTAATTGTATTAAATTAGAATGTTATTTGAAAACAATAAAACATCCTATATCATAACTTACTGGATCTAAATTATTTGGTAGATAACCATGTTGACTCTAAACCCTCACTTTGACGATGATCTAGAAAATTTCCCAACCAAATAGGTTACTACAGTACCCATTTATTGACATGTTAAGTTGAGTTCAACTAAAAATATGTTGACTTCCCTTGCAAAATAGATAAATCATGATTTTCAAAGACTTGTAAAATAACCTTCATAACTCCATGGAAAGGAGATGTTAAGTTTCATTTGTTACCTTGTTATGTGAGGAGTCACATCAATCCTTAGATCAACCTCGATTGACCATCTTTGATATTCTCTTCTCACCCTTCTAGGAGCCTTGTTACACTCATTTTTGCACTTTTAGGAAGATGAAAACTTGAAAAGTTGGGTTTTGTATTCGGCTCGTTGTTTGGACCCTAAACAACGAAATACTTTCCGCCTTCACAAACCACTAGTATATTTACAAGACAATTTCCCGAGACCTTCAATTTGCGTAAAATAAATCTTCTTGATAGTTTGGAAAAGGCATTTTGTAGGCCTCTGGTCATAGTTTCACTAGGTCAAAATGGACCAATTTGAACTGGTGGCTCCAGAAAACTTGTCACCGTTTAAAAACCATTTGGAAAGTTCTCAGTTCTGTCGACTCTAGTGAATTCTCCATATATAGGTTAACTTGTAGGAATTTTATTTTTGCGTGTTCATCCATCAAATGTTAGTTTTGAGACGTGGTTTTATTAGTCCTTCGAGCTAACTTTTGATCATTTGCAACTAGGCCAATTACAACCGGATGGCCTCAGGAAAAGTGGCCACCAATCATAAACCGCTTGCCAGTTCTAAATTCCATGTCAGTTCCTGTGAATCCTTAGTATATAGGAGGACATGTAGAAACTTACCTGTCATGAATTTTCTTATCAAAAGACAACTTTTGAATGCATGTTTCTTAGCCTCTTAGCCTAAATTGGGCAGTTTTGCAACTAATAGGAAAACTGAAAAAAAGAAAGTTGTAAGGCCCCAGTCAAGTTAGAAAACCATCATGGAAACTTATTAACACTTGTAAATAACTAGTTTGAAACTCTATCATGTGACTTGTTGTGTGAAATTCAACTTTTGGCAAAATAGTGTTTCTCTCTCTTCCCTATTTCTTTCTCTCTCCTTGGTTAAGAAATGAAGTGAAATGAAATGAAATAAATATATGTCTCTAACCCTCTCCTTTTGAATGTAAATTATTATTATTATGTAAATGGAAACTAAAAATGTTAATTATGCTAGATCTAGGTGGATGCCATGCCAGTGATTTATCATTGATTTCATGCTCACATGGTTTTGTAGGATGCAAGAAAGATGGCGAAAATACATGGTGTAATTCATTGTTTATTATTGTAATTTATATAGGTCATTGTAAAATGTATATATGTACAATTTATTTCCATGTTACAGAAAAAATTATATTTGAAATTGGTAATATGTATGAGATGTTAGTTTTAGGGATACCTTGGGAAATGTGCATTTAATCATAGGTGCAATTTTAATTCAAATTTACGTATGGTAAAAAGGTTGGATATATATGTGTTAAATGAAATTTTTAATTTAATATCTTGTAGTGCATTTCTAGTGTGCAATAGATGATTAAATAATTGGTGGGTTGTATTCTTTACCTTAAAAATGTAATAAAGAAATCTAATCCACAACAGGCAACCTTAGTTTAAAACTAGTGCATATTCACCCTTCTCGCATGCCTAGTGGACTACCAAGTCTTACGAAGTTAGATCTAGAAATTAACTTCATCATCGAATGAATTCCTTGTGGGATCTAGATGACACAAATGGAGCTAGTGAAATAGTTGTACTATGACTTAAACTCTTGTTAATGATCTCTTTAGTTCCTCACAACTAAATGTGTTACCTTGGCTAGTGACAATTTAACGCCTTGGTCTTTTACGGAGGCTTTATAGGGTAAATATGTTTTCACACCTTAATCTGATCTATAATAGGGCGTAGAGCCCTGAGTGCATATTGGAATTAAACTAAACCTCAGTTGATTAGGAGGTTAACTTGTGGGTAGAAAATTGTAAGTAACTCTTTGCAAACAAAATTGATTTGAAAGATGTTGACTTAAGAGAAACCAGGAAACTAAAAATTTGGTCCTGTAATCCCTTGTTATGCCCTTTTATGACATTAAGAATAAAAGAAATTTCAAATGCAGGAATTGTGAAATGTGGAAACATGGGATCTTACCTTGAAAAAAAATCACTTGTGGTTTGTGTGTAGTTTTGATGCTTCCAATCATGTACTTTCTTCAAGATGTTAGACAAGTACTATCGTAACTCTTTTTGTTATAAAGTGACGCCAATAAGAGACCTAAGAAACAATGTAAACGAGATAAAAAAGAGTATATGTGATAATGGTTTAGGAACAAAATTTCACTTGAAGTCCTTATGGTTGATTTAAGCATTGACTTTTTGTTAAGAATGGATACAAATTGTTCTTGGTGGGACTAGGCATTTGAGCCAATATAGAGTCCACTAAAAATAAAATAAAATAAAAATTATGACGTGTAAATGCTAAATTGACTCAAACTAAATTTGGAACAACCATAAATGAGAACAAACCTAATGGAAGGAATTTTATAGGAAAGGGAAACTCAAACCTTCACCTCCTTTGATTCGTAATATTTTCCCCCGTCAACTTCAGGTTATAATAATGGGAGAAATTAAACTCAACTAAACATATTTTGAGAAACAAACCTTTAACATAAGAATGAGTTATTGGGAGACTTTAAAATTGAACAAATGATCTATGGATAATTAATGGGATTCGATAAAGGAATCAATCATGCATTCTCCTTTAAAGACTATTTCCCTGCAAAGTAAAGTAATTGAAGATTGTAAAGTAGGAAATTTTAAACCTTATGTGTTTAATTCTCTTGAAAACTATAAGGTCATACAATGGAAACCTAAATGTAATGAAGATGTAAACCATAAAAAGGCCATGTCGTGGAGTATGCCTACCCAATGTTTCTTACTATAATTGGGTCATTGTCCTAGTTTATGTCATTTGAGTATGACATTGATGGGTACCCTATGTTATCCTATTGTATGAGTGGGTTCATGTTTATGTAAGTGTCTTATGCATTGTTGAGTTTCTCTACTTGGAGCCCTTGTGGTGTTGTGTAGTGAGCAATGTAAGTCAAAAAAAATTATTCTAGTATTTTTACTGTTGTATTTGTGTGTGTAAAATGTGGGCATTACATTTGGTATCAGAGTGAAGGTTCATGCTCTCAAACCTCTGGGATAGATTGGAGTTGTGATGATTTTGCATGGTGGTGGTGGAGATGGGAAGAGTAATGTGATATATGTTGTGATGTGAACAACGTTGTAATTGTGATATTATGAATGCACATGTTGTGCATGTCACTTAGTGCATATTTTTTATCATGTTGATGTGCTTGTGATGAGAGTATTCTCTCTCCTTTTCATGGATTCAATGAGGATTTCATGTGTGATGTACCACCTTGTTGTGTGTGAAAAGAATGTTATTGTGGATTGCAGAGTGTTGGAGCATTTTGGCATTATGTGATATGAAGGTGTATTGATGTATTGCATGACAAAATTGGTGTAAAGTGAATTGGATTGTATCATGATGTTGTCACCATGTTGTGATGAATTGTGTGTGTCACCATGTTGTAATTGCAATTGACTATATGTTGTAATGTTAGACATTGTGTTCCTCATACATATAATTCATGTAATATGTGATGGTTCATGTCATGATTTAGGGGCATATGGTGAGCATATGATCACTATTATATAGTGATTGCACATTTGGGTGCAGTATGTGGTAACATGATGTATTGTAACCCGTAAATGTAATGATTATGTTATACCCTATATATGTACCATGCATAAGATGCTATGGTTAATGTGTGTGAACCACCATTGTGTTAGTGATGTAGTTATGTGTTATGTTGTGAACCTTACACTAACCAACCTAAGGGAAATTGGTAAAAGGTGTATGTTTGGAGTGAGGAAATGTGTACCATTGACCAGTCACTCGAGCCGAGTACGAGATAGGAAGTGGAGTCTTACATAGGCTGAAAAACCCACTTTTGTTCATTTGGTATGTATGGCACTTGCTCAATGAATGTCATGTATATTGTGTTTCACAAACACCTTAGGCTCAGTAGATGAACTTGTACTCCTTTCTCTCTCCCTATATGGTTATCGTATGGATTCAACCTAAGTGTAGTTACGACTATGTTGAGCCTTGTGGAAGCAGTGGAGGGATGATTCAGACAGAGATGATGACAATTGTATTATTTGATATGTTATTTTATGAGCTGAGGCTCGATGTCTGAGTGCCAACAACTCATTGAGTACCCCTTTGGTGGCCATATAAGGCCACATAGTTATTGTGATGTGTTATTTCTCTATATGTATTTTATTCATAAATTGAACATTTTCTTTTTTCTTGCTAGAATCAACAAGTTTTCTTGATTGATGTGTTCTTATATTTTGGGCATTTTATTTGGTTGTTGCACTAACATGTGGATTTTTGCACTAACTATGGCTATTTGGCCATTTTTTTACTTAGATTTAAATTTTATTTTCATGTTTAAAGGTTTTATAGCCTAGCCCAAGGCTTGGGATTTTTACCACTTGGCATTTGAAATGGATTGTTATGTTGGTTCTAATGTCGTAATGTGTGGAATAGGGTCATGGGATGCACCATGGAGTGGTTGAACCTATGGACCCGCTTCATTGTATGGGGGTACGCCCCAAGGAGTTACAGATAACTAGCAGGTTGTTGAACCATGAGTTATTATGTCACTTGGGTTAGGGGTGTCTGGACTCTATGTGCCTAGGGCCATAGGGTGACTGACCTCTTTGAGGGAGACATAAGAGACTTGAGGGAGGCATAAGAGACTTGAGGGAGGCATAAGAGACTTGAGAAGACATAAGAGACTTGTGTTGTGTAAGAGCTTGGGGGGTACTTGGAGGTTTTTGTTTTGTGATGTTGGGAGGTATATGTAGTTGTCTTTGATGCTTTGGGAGGTATATGGAGTTATTTTGTGATGCTTGGGAGGTATATGTAGTTGTTTTGTGATGCTTTGGGAGGTATATGGAGTTGTTTTGTGATGCTTTGGGAGGTATATGTAGTTTTTGGTGATGATTGGGAGGTATATGTAGTTGTTTTGTGATGTTTGGGAGGTATATGGAGTTGTTGATGTTTTGGGAGGTGTATGGTGTTGGTAATTTATGTGTACTCATGTGATTTTGGTTGTGTTTTGTAATGTTGATGTTTGATGCTCCTCATTTATGGTAAGATGTTGATTCCATCTATGTATGTAGCTACAATTATTATCTTGAGTTGTGTGAAACCTTTATATGTGTACCTGTTGGGAATTCCATGTTGTTGTAGTCTGCTTATGTTATGAGTACTTTTGTGTCAGGGCATGTGTGACAAGTACTATGTTGTGAGTGCTATATATGTTCATTCCATGGTTCAGTTGATTTCTTGTGATGTTATATAGTTGAAATATGTAGTATGTGTTTGGACCATTAGTGTTGTGTTTGGCCTTATGTGGTATTGTGATGTCAGTTTCTGTTGGGACCCACAAAATAAAATAAATAAAATCCTTAAAACAATGAAATATTAAGAGATTGAGATTAAGAAATAATTTAAAGGAAAAGATTAACTAAGTAATAATGTAAAAGAAACTACCAATCTTCATAGAACATTAAAATTTAAGAAATTCTCAAACTTAGTTTGACTTCCTTGTGGTCATGTTTACTGACAAGTTCTTTTGTTAAATGAACATGTGTCATTATTGAATTTCTTGCTTATCAATACCCTTCTAACTTTGGTGATTGTG
This sequence comes from Taxus chinensis, assembly GCA_019776745.2. NCBI lineage: Eukaryota > Viridiplantae > Streptophyta > Pinopsida > Cupressales > Taxaceae > Taxus > Taxus chinensis. Next base: position 42,427 of record JAHRHJ020003807.1, on the reverse strand, counting down.
TCGCATCGAGGATGATGCTCTTATAAGGGGAGGGAAATGTAGTGCCAACATAAAAATTAATAAGAAAATAAATAAAATATAAAAAGGGGCTAAAATGTGTGTTGAAGGTGGTATGAAGATGGAATTGTGGAGAGTGTGAAGGGGGTAGGGTAGAAGGCATGGAGGAATAAAATGAATTTTATGACATCTTGAGGCCTTGGGCCATAATCAACCTTAAAGGCACAGTTTCAAGATGATCGGCCATTAAATGTAAATTGCTTAATAAGTACATAAAAATGATTATAGTTGAGATAAAGACCTGTGATGGTGAATGAATGGTCCTAATTTTTTTTGTAAATTTATTAGTATTTGGTTCCATAGTTAATTTGCACAACGAAGATTGAGTTTATATGAGATTTAGAGCTTGATTCTTCATTTGAGACAACCCAACTGCTTCAGCAATGAAAATTTTGTTGGAAAAGAGACTCTTTCAAATCAAAGATAAATTTGTCATTGTGAAATATTTGGTGTAACAAAACCAGTGAGTGATATTCTCTAAATAACTGGGTTTTCAATTTGGTCAAAAGACCATAAAGCATAAAATCCTGGTTTTGTCAAATGCATTGTAGTTAAAATACTTTGATAGTAGTTGGGAAAATTTGCAATTCCATTATTTTTAGTATTTGAGTTGCGTTCCATCTGGTAGTGATTCCAATGATAAAATGTTTTTTTTGTAGCTAAAATGGATGGTGATTCTTCAAATAACTTCATAGGATATTACATATCTTAACTTAAAATACATATGTGTTGAGAACAAGATGGATATTCCCTTGTTACTGTGAATAGGATTTAGGCTGTTTCATTTTTATCATGTTGGATTTATCATGTAATGCTTTTGAAATCCACAACCCATACTTATTAACATCAGGAATATTTTTGTTACAATGTACATAAACCTAGAGTTCTCTATGGGCATAGTCAACAAACTTAAGTGCACTGAATATGTATAGAAAAATGGTTTGCAGTTTTTGTATTCTTGTTTTCAGATGAAAATATGCAAGGAAATGAAAGATGGCATGAACTATTGGTTGTATGAAACCAAAGCAAAATGAAAGAAGGGAAAATATTTTTTCAGATGTTGTAGTTACAAGTTCTCTAGTAGGTATGTATGAAAATGTGGAAGCATGCACTTGAATGTGAACTATTGACTAAATTCCTAAAATGTGGCCTTTATGAAAATTACTGTAGGATATCACACAAAATGGGTTTGTTAAAATGAAATGGTGTTTTTGTCATTGGAGGATTTTTTAATCCTCCAAATCTCATGTGGATGGATTGTAAACAGAGGATGATATCCATCAAAGCAAATAAAATTTGTAATTGGTAAGATGTTGTAGTTGCAAATGCGTGGGTAGGAAGATATGCAAGCATGATGAAGTCTTGTTTATCAAAATGAGAAAGAACTTTCTGATCTTTGGATGCTCAATTTTGTCATAGATATGCATGTTTGTAATTAGGATTATTTAATTCCTAAAAGAAATGTGTTCATGAATGAAATTTTTATTTTGTTAGAAAAGGTAGCTGAGGTGTCAAATATGGAAATTGACTTCATATAAGGAAAGAATGTGGCCTTATTACCATGGATATGAAACAAGGGGTCTTGCTAATAAAATGCCTCAATGTGATTGGACTGCGATGATTTGGTTGATTCAAGATGGGTTTTTTATGAAACCGGGTTAAAACCCTCTATGGAGACAACTGGCTCATGTGTTGTAGCAAAAAAACCGCATATCTTTTATCGATTTCTTCCAGGCATATGGTTCATCTCTCCTTATCTTTCATAATTTTTTTTCTTTATTTTTTCTTTTGCAATGAAATAAAATTTAAACCATGGATATTATCATACATTTAATTGTTTTATATAAACTTTTTTTTTAAAACAATAAAAAATAAAATTCCATCATAACTTACACAATCCAAATATTCCTTGGTAGACAACTATGAACTCAAACCCTCATTTGAGATGATCTAGAAAACTTCCTAACCAAACTAGATTGCTACAATACCCTTTTATTGACAGGTTAAGGTTGAGTTCCTGTAAATATGTTGAATCCATTTTCCTTGTTAAAACAAAGTAAATCATGATTTTCAAAGACTTACTCAATAACATTCGTAACTTCAAAAATGAGATGTTAAGTTTCTTAAGCGTTCCTTGTTATGTGAGGAGTCACTTCAATCCTTGGATCAACATCGATTGATTGTCATTTATATTTTCGATGCTCCTCTAGGAGCCCTGTTACTCCATTTTGCACTTTTAGGAAGCTGTTAAAACTGAAAAGTTGGGTTTCGTTTCGGCTCACCGTTTGAACCCTGAACAACAAAATGCTTATCCACCTTCACAAACCTCTAGTATTTTTACTAGAAAATTTCTTGGAACCTTCAGTTTGGGGAAAAAAACTCTTCTTGATAGTTTGGAAAAGGCATTTTGTAGGCCTCTGGTCACAGTTTGACTAGGTCAAACTGGACCAATTACGACTGGTGGCTCAGGAAAACCCGTCGCCATTTGAAACCCATTTTCCAGTTCTCAGTCCCGTCGACTCTGGTGAATTCTCCATATATATGGGAACTTGTAGGAAATTTCTCATTGTGTGTTTTTCCATCGAATGTTAGTTTTGGACGTGGTTTTCTGAGCCCTCGAGCTAACTTTTGATCATTTGCAACTAGGCCAATTACGACCGATGGCCTTGAAAACTAAGTCGTCAATCATAAATCATTCACCAATTCTGAATTCTATCAGTTCTTGTGAATTCTTGGTATATAGGAGGACACGTAGGAATTTACCCATGAATTTTTTTATCATTGGAAGACAATTTTTGAAAGTGGTTTCTTAGCCTCTGAGCCTAAATTGAATGTTTTTGCAACTAGCAGGAAAATGTAAAACAAAGTTGTAGGACCCCTGTCAAGTTACGAAACCATCATGGAAACTTATTAACACTTGTAAATAACTGTTTGAAACTCTATCATGTGACTTTTTGTGTGAAATTGAACTTTTGGAAAAATAGTGTTTCTCTCTCTTTCCTATCTCTTTCTCTCTCCTTAGTTATGAAATGAAGTGAAATGAAATGAAATAAATACTTGTCTCTAACCCTCTCCTTTTGAATGCAAATTATTATTATTATGTAAATGGAAAACTGAAAACATTAATTATGCTAGATTTAGGTGGATGTCATGCCAACGATTTATCATTGATTTCATGCTCACATGGTTTTGCAGGATGGAAGTAAGATGGCAAAAAGGCATGGTGTAATTCATTGTTTATTATTGTAATCTATATATGTCATTGTAAAATGTATATATGTATAATATATTGCCATGTTACAGAAAAAATTTTATATTTGAAATTTGGTAATATGTATGAGATGCTAGTTTTAGGGATGCCTTGGGAAATGTGCATTTAATCATAGGTGCAATTTTAATTCAGATTTACGTATGGTAAAAAGGTTGGATATGTGTGTGTGTGTGTGTGTGTATGTAATGTGTGTGTGTTGTGTGTTTGTGTGTGTGTGTGTGTGTGTCTTTTAGTAAAATTAATTTGAATTTAATATCTGTTAGTGCATTTCCAGTGTGCAATAGATGATTAAATAATTGGTGGGTTGTATTCTTTACCTTAAAAATGTAATAAAGAAATCTAACCACAACAGGAAACCTTAGTTTAAAACTAGTGCATATCTACCCTTCTCGCATGATCTTTCTTAGCACAAAAGAAACTGAAAACCGTAGAATGAACTTAAACCTTTACACTCTATGGCACCTTCTAGTTTAAGTAAATAAGAGCCCAAATTTTTGAGTTTTTCATCATAGCCTATATGTTTAACGACATCATCGTGAACCCGATGGTTAGGAACGACATGGTCAAACTTTATATGGAGTAAGTAGAACTAACACTTCCTTAGTATCCTAGTGGACTACCAAGTCTTACGAAGTTAGATCTAGAAATTAACTTCATCATCGAATGAATTCCTTGTGGGATCCAGATGACACAAATGGAGCTAGTGAAATAGTTGTACTATGACTTAAACTCTTGTTAATGATCTCTTTAGTTCCTCACAGCTAAATGTGTTACCCTGGGCTAGTGACAATTTAGCGCCTTGGTCTTTTACGGAGGCTTTATAGGGTAAATATGTTTTCACACCTTAATCTGATCTATAATAGGGCATAGAGCCCTGAGTGCATATTGGAATTAAACTAAACCTCAGTTGATTAGGAGGTTAACTTGTGGGTAGAAAATTGTAAGTAACTCTTTGCAAATGAAATTGATTTGAAAGATGTTGACTTAAGAGAAACCAGGAAACTGAAAACTTGGTCCCGTAATCCCTTGTTATGCCCTTTTATGACATTAAGAATAAAATAAATTTCACATGCAGAATCATGAAATGTGGAAACATGGGATCTTTCTTTGAAAACAAATCACTAGTGGTTCATGTGTAGTTTTAATGCTTCCAATCATGTACTTCTTCAAGATGTTAGACAAGTACTATCATAACTCTTTTTGTTATAAAGTGACACCAATAAGAGACCTAAGAAACAATGTAAACAAGATGAAAAAAAAGAGTATATGTGATAATGGTTTAGGAACAAAATTTCACTTGAAGTCCTTATGGTTGATTCAAGCATTGAATTTTTGTTAAGAATGGATACAAATTGTTCTTGGTGGGACTAGGCATTTGAGCCAATATAGAGTCCACTAAAAATAAAATAAAATAAAAATTATGACGTGTAAATGCTAAATTGACTCAAACTAAATTTGGAACTAAAACAACCATAGTATGAGAACAAATGTGCTTCTAATGGAAGGAAGTTTATAGGAAAGGGAAACTCAAACCTTCACCTCCTTTGATTCATAATATTTTCCCCCGTAAACTTTAGGTTGGTTCCCTTGCATAATAATGGAAAAATTAAACGTCAACTAAACATATTTTGAGAAACAAACCTTTAACATAAGAATGAGTTATTGGGAGACTCATAGTTGCTTAAAATTGACTTTAATTAACAAATGATCTATGGATAATTAATGGGATTCGATAAAGGAATCAATCATGTGCATTCTCCTTTAAAGACTATTACCCTCTAAAGTAAAGTAATTGAAGATTGTAAAGTAGGAGATTTTAAACCTTATGTGTTTAATTCTCTTGAAAAAGATATAAACCATAAAAAGGTCATATCATGGGGTATGCCTACCAAGTGTTTCTTAGTGTAATTGGTTCATTGTCCTAGTTTATGTATATCTACCACGCTGTAAAATTTCAAGATGATCCAATGGTCGGATCAAAAGTTATGGTCTCTGCAAGTTATGCTCCCACATCATTCTCCCCTGGTTGAAAATAATTCAGCTCCTGCAAATTTTGTTGATGGAACTCATCTAATTTTGCACTGTCAATTTTCCTCAACTCCCACTCAAGAATCCAAGTATTTTCTTCTTGCTGCAAACCTTCCCACTGTACCAAATATTTGTTGTAGCTCCCATGTCTAGTAGTGATTGTCTTTTGGTCCAAGACATGCATTACCCTCTCCTTTTTCTTCTTCGGCATCTGTTTCTTCCAGTTTATTTCTTCCTCCTCTGCAAAATTTTCATCATGACCTGGAAACTTATATAAATCAGAAACATTAAAAACTGGTGAGATAGCAAAGTTTTCAGGTAGCTCCACCTTGTAGGCATTATCACTCATTTTCTTCAGAATCCTACATGGCCCAATCTTCTTATACTTGAGTTTATTATATGTCCCCTTTGGAAACTTCTTTTCTAAGATGAACCCATCACCATATCTCCTTCTTCAAATACACTTACTCTCCTACTGGCATCTGTAGCTATTTTATATTGTGCATTACTCACTTTCATCTTTTCCCTCACTTCATCTTGTAGCTGTAGAATGTGTTCTGCAAATGCTTCTGCATCATCACTAGTTTCATCTTCACCTAGGTAGAACAATTAGATCTAGGACCCCCTTGGGATTCCTACCATATACAATCTAGAAAGGAGACCTCCCTGTTGACCTGTTTACCGAGCTATTATAGGCAAACTCAGCTTGAGGTAAAGCTAAGTCCCATTGTTTTGGTTTTTCTCCAACTATACAACGTAGGAGATTTCCCAAGATTTTGTTCACTACTTTCGTCTTCCCATCAGTATGGGGGTGATATGCACTACTGAACTGTAGTTGTGTCCCCAATTTCTTCCACAGAGTCCTCCAAAAGTGACTCAAAAACTTTGTGTCCCGATCTGAAGTGATCATTCTTGGAATTCCATGCAATCTAACCACTTCTGAAAAAAACAAATCTGCAATTCTGGAAGCATCATTAGTTTTTTTACAAGAAATGAAATGTGCCATCTTAGAGAATCTATCAACCAAAACAAAGATAGAATCATTCCCTCGCTATGTGTTAGGAAGCCCTAACACAAAATCCATACTCAGATCAACCCATGGCCCTGTAGGGATAGGCAATGGCATATACAAACCCAGTATTATGTGCATGGACCCTTATCCATTTGACACACTCTACATCTTGATACAACCCTACTTATGTCCCTCTTTACCTTTGGCCAATAATACTTTTCTACAACTAGAGAAATTGTCTTACTTATACCAAAGTGTCCAGCCAACCCCCCCACTATGCAATTCTCTTATAATATTTTCTCTCATTGAACCAATAGGGATGCACAATTGTTTCCCCCTAAACAAATAACCATCATGTATCAAATAATCAAAAGAATCACTACCTACTGTAGGCTCCTTAAGTTTTCTGACAACATCACCAAAATCTAGATCACCTTCATACAATTCCTTAACTGCCTCAAACCCTAGTACTTTATTTTCCATTGTTGTCAAAAGGGCTACACGCCTACTCAAGGCATCAGCAACTTGATTCTTCTTACCCAGACTTATGCTTTAAAACAAAAGTATATTCTTGCAAAAATGAAACCCATTTTGCATGCCTAATATTTAGTTTCTTCTGTGTGTTTACATACCTCAAGGCTTCATGGTCAGTGAAGACTATAAATTCTTTTACTACCAAGTAATGTCTCCAGTGCCTTAATGCCTGAACAATAACATAAAATTCCACATCATAAGTAGAATATTTCCTCCTGACTTCATTTAGCTTTTCACTGAAGAATGCCACAGGTCTATCCTTCTCTGACTCAACACAGCTCCAATCCCAACATGTGAGGCATCACAGTCAACCTCTAAGACCTTGCTAAAATCTGGCAATACCAAAACATGGTGCTTCTGAAACTTTCTTCTTCAACAATTCAAAACTATTTGTTGTTGCCTTAGTCCATACAAACTCCCTCCCTTTTGTACACTCTGTTATGGGTGCAACAATGCTACTGAAATTCCTGATGAACTTCCTATAAAAAGTTGCCAATCCATGAAAACTATGAACCTCTGTCACATTCCTTGGAATAGGCCATTCCAGAATTGCCTTTACTTTTTCCTCATCCATCCTCACTCCATCCTCTGATATGATAAATCCCAAAAAAACAAGACTCTTTTGAAGGAATCTACACTTCTTTAAGTTTGCATATAGACTCTCTTTACGTAACAAGTCTAGCACCAATTTCAGATGTAACAAGTGTTCTTCCACTATCTTACTGAATATCAAAATATCATCAAAATAGACAACAAAAAACTTACCATTGTATTCTCAGAGTACTCTGTTCATCAACCTCATGAATGTACTGGGTGCATTAGATAGCCCAAATGGCATCACCATCCACTCGTATAATCCTTATCTTTTGTTTTAAAAGCATTTTTCCATTCATCCCCTTCACGGATTCGGATCTGGTAGTAGCCACTCCGTAGGTCAATCTTGCTAAAATATCGGGCTCCTGCTAGCACATCCATCATATCATCCAATCTTGGAATTGAGAAACCGATACTTAATTGTGATCTTGGTTTATGGCTCTACTGTCTACACACATTCTCCAGTCTCCATCTTTTTTGGGAGTCAATAATGTTGGAGTTGCACATGGACTCATGCTTTCTCTCACTAACCCTTTCTCTATTAGATCTGTCACTTGTCTATTCAACTCTTCACTCTGTGTCAGACTCATCCGATAGGCTACCTGGTTTGGAAGGGCCGATCCTTGGATCAAATCAATATGGTGTTGAATATCTCACTTTGGAGGTAACCCATCTGGTATGACATCTTTGTATTCTTTTAGTATCTTTTCTGCAGAAATAGGTATATTAAAGTCTTCTTTCTCCAGCTTCTTTGACATTAGTGCATAACAACATCCAGCTTCTTCCATTTCTATAACAAAACTATTTTGTAGCCAATAAGCCCTCACTCTTCTCTTCTTCCTTGAAGGGTAACAAGACTAACTTTACACCATCCTTCCAAAAAGGTATATGTATTTTTCCCTCCATCATGTGTAACCTTTCTATCGTATTTCCAAGGCCTACCCAACTAATATATGACATGCATCCATTGGGATAACATCACACCACACCTCATCCTTGTAGGTATTCCCAATTGAAAACTTTATAAGGCATCTTTTATCTATGGTTACTTCATTTCCTTTCTTGAACCATGATATGTGATATGGATATGGGTACTTCTCACATTTCAAATTCGACTTTATCAACCACTCACAGTTGAACCCATATTTTCACAACTACCACCATCAATAATAATTTTACATACCTTTCCTCCAGAGGAGTGCATCTTGTTCAAAATATATTTGTTTGAAGCCATGAATCAGCTCCAGCAACATCATGCTCTTTCTCCTTCCTTGGGACAATCATCATCCTCCATATCATGAAGGTTTTACCCAAGTCTGCAACAACCTCCATTTGTTCTTCCTCTTCAGCCTCAACCAAATTTACTTGTGGTTTTTCTCCTTGCCATAATACTTGTGTACAATAGTGCGGACACTCAAAAGCTTTGTGCCCCTCTTCACCACATCTGTAACATGTATATTGCCTTTGGGGGCTATTTCAACCCTGTCCTCCATTATAACCTCTTCCCCTCTGAGGATTCACATTTTGTAGATTCAAATATACCCCTGCCCCTCATTGGAGATGATGATGGACCTCTCTTCACACCTCTTCTAAAAGTATTCCTCTTGTTCTTTTCCTCTACCTTAATTGCAAGTTGATAAGCATCATCTAGGCTATGGATCTGGAGCATACTCAGCTCATCTTGTACGGTGTAACTCAACCCATTTATGTACCATGTAGCCTTTTGTTCTTCAGACTCTCCATGTTCCACCCTGATTGATAACTTTTAAAATTCATTAGTATACTCCTCAATGCTGAGATCCTTCTATCTTAGGATTTGGAACCTTTGAAAGAGTGTCTGAGCATAATCTACAGGAAGAAACTTTTCTTTAAGCTTCTTTACCATTTTATTTCAGTTTTGGATCTTGCCCTTTCCATTCCTTTGTCTTTCATTTTATAGGTCATCCCACCAGATCAATGCATGTCCAGTCAACTTAGTGCATGAAAAGTTAACCTTCTTCTCCTCTAAAAGGGTTTCCCACTCAAAGAATTTTTCCATGTGATTTAACCAGCCAATCAACTCCTCTGGTCGTAACCCTCCACCATAATTAGGAACATTAATCTTGATGCCGTCATTCTTTCCCTCTAAAGCCTTGATCAATCTCTCCTCAAATGGTCTCTCATTCAAGGTTTCTTCATCTCTCTCATTTTCTTCTTAATCTCGTCCTTCATTCATTAATGGAGGCTCTTCTTCAATATCACTATCTAGGTTTGCATCCCCATTTGCATGTCTCCTTTTAAGGCAGGTAACTTCTCTCGTGAGCTCAGCAACTTGTCTCTGTAGCTCCTGCATATGTCTATTCATCTGGGCATAACCTCCCCTCCCACATCTAGCCATGGTTATAAAAAATAGAGGTTAAAACTACACATAAAAATGTAATATGTTACCTTAACTATTTCCGCAAGATCAAAATCCTACTCTGATACCAATTGATGTGAATCCAGCTACAAGAGGTTGAAATACCTCCAAAACACACATAAAATAAATTGCAAATAAAACCCCAAGACTTTCAAAATAGATTTCTTCTCATTCTGGAATCCACACTAACTTTTACATCATTACAATCCTCCTTTTATTTCATGTCTACTCTAAAAACCCTAAAATGCCAAAAATTACCTACTAGAAAAGCAAATCGGATGGGACCCAAAATTTGTGTGCCAAATATTCCTTCATAAATTAAGGGTCACTTAAAATTTTGACTTATTCTGACAAGCACAACAAAATTTATTAAAGTTCTAAGACCTAGTCAAAAGCGAAAAAACATTCAGAGCCAATTTTAGGCCACTAGATGAAGGAATCCGAGCCTGAAAATGTACCAAACTGGTCACAACCTTGCTAGAAAATTGACCCCAGTATACTACTAATGTATATCTACCACCCTGTAATATTTCAAGACGATCCAACGGTTGAATCAAAAGTTATGGTCTCCACAATTTATACTACCGCATCACCAATGTTGTGTGCATGCTTAATAGATTGATTCCCTATAAGAGGAGAGTTAGGAAAATTATTGCTAGAGTTAGAACATATAGATATAACATGAATATAATCAATAGAAATATGTCTAAAAATCAGTGATCTTGTATAAGAAGGAATAGGTAAATAAGAATCATAACAGATACCATTGACCGTAACATATTAATTGTAAGCGGTGTATTTAACACTTTGATGGATAATAAAAGGAATAGGCCTAAGCTTATGAATCCAAAGATATCCTAGAATAATGTCACATGACCTAAGAGTATCATTAACAAAATATATCCATAATAGCAGATCCCATTATAGGAGTCTGATTCCAGTATTTTAGGGTGAATCTCACCCATTTAAATTTAAGAATGTTTTTAATTAACATACATAAAAAGGATGAATAATGTTATAGGTGGATTTTCTGATTTAATTGACTTCTAACATTAGTTTCACAAATCATAATAACATTTTTTAAATTGACTATCAACCTAATAAATTCCAAAAACAAAAGGGAAGTAATGTACTTAGTTGATTCTATGTGGATCTGGAAGAGTCTGAGTGGTCCAAGTGCTGAAACAGGAAAAACTTTCTTAATGAAAATGTAACTTTAAACTGAACCTGGTTAATACTGTACACTTTATCTTAATAGTGTTTTTATAGTCCTGGCCCTTTTGTACAGTCTTGAAATTTCTTGGAATCTATGTTTACAACTTCTTGTGTGCTTCACTTTCCTAGAAAATGTATGTCAATGTCTGTCGGTCTTCTTCTCTCACCTTTAGAATGTATTTGTAGAATCTACTCAAACCCTAAAACCCTTGTAGTGCAAGAAGGAGTTCATGTAAAAAAACATTGTAGTATAATAAGGAGTTCATGTAAAACAAATTAAGGTGGGCTGTTGTAATCCCTATGCACTACCAACTTCACCACTACTATGAAGAGGGCTCAAACCACACACCATTGTCCTAGCATATTATATCTATTGTATTATAATAAGAACTTGACAACCATGCTTTGAAACTAATTCATTTTAGTTGAATAAAATTCCTCAAATTCTTGTAGGATTAAAATGGAGACGTCTAGGCTTGGGATGACACTTCAAACTAGAAGGGAGCGCTTCCCTAATGGATGTACAAGAGTTATTTCATAGCTTAGGGATATTTTGAGTGCCTTTAGTGTTTTATTTTATATGAATAGTTCTTAAAGTCTCATGTCCTTACATGAGGTATGATTTGTTAGTTTAGTAACTTTATATATGATTATAAGTGCTTATATATGCTTATATATGCTTTCAATAAAATGGGGAGAATGATAGAAAAATGAGTGATGCCTTCATAAAGGCCATTGGTGGTGTTGTTCTTAGTGATGGTTAGGGGAGACATGGTGATGTGGCATGTGGTTGTTTTTTGGGTGTCTCAGAGGGCCACAGACTAGACAAGAAAGGGTATGGAAAATTTTCTTTGTGCCTCGATGGTTCACAGTGAAATAAATCTGAAAAAATAGAAAGGAAAATGTAATATCTAGTGGTATTGATGTTGTCGGTGGTGGACTTAAAGAACTTTGTTTCTCCTACTCGACTGTTTCCAAAACAAATTGCTGCAGATTTCTCTTTAATCTCTATAGGTGCTTTTGATTTTGGAAATGAACAAGGTAAACCAAAATCCCCTATGTGTCACCATTCCCATGCTCAGATGGATCTGAAGGGAGTTATAAATACTAGGAAAAACCATAGGCTAGCTGGTGATCAATCAACTCATACCTTCAGTGAGGTGATGTAGGGGAGGATTGGAATACCTAAACCATGGTACCTTCCACAAATATTCCCAGTATCACTTTTGGGGAAGATGTTCTTAAATATGATAATTTTTATCAAGATCATGCTCTGATCTATAGATTCATTGGCTTTTGTCCCAATCTTCTAGCCCTCCACAAATGGATTTCAAAGCATCGGTATCCTCTTCTGGAAAGAAGGTTAGACATCTACCCTTGTGCAAAGGGAATTTTTAATTATTATTTTTAATTCAATAGTTGATAGGGATACCATAGCTGAAGATCTTTGAGACATACCAAGCTCACTATCTTGTCATGAAAACCTGGTTCCCCTCTTTTAATCTAACTACTGGAACCTTTTCCTACAAACTGATTTAGATTAGATTACCGTATTTACCTCTGTAATTTTGGTATCATTCCTATCTTGTATCCATTGGAAACATGTTGGGAAATATTTTTATCATAGACTCCCAAATCACTAATTTAACTCATAAAACTTATGCCCAAATCTCGGTTGATCTTGATAGCTCAAAAGACCTACCTCCTAGCATTGAAATAAAAGTTAAAAACAGATCTTGAACCCAACCTCCTTATTATGAAGGATTTCCTTTCAGATGCAGAAGATGTTTTGATTTGGGGCATATTGCTACTAATTATGTGATGGCTAGGATAAATAATGAAAATAAAATTATATCTTCATGGTGGAATAATTTAGATCTTATTCACATGTATGTTCAATTGAATAGTGATTCATAGGAATATTCTAAGAATGACATTGATCATGGTCCGACGATTGTGGAAGGAATTCCTTTCGATAATCTTGTGGGAAAATCTACACCCATTATGTTGTTGAAGATACCAATTCATTTCCTCTAAAGACCCAAAATCACGAGGACGAGAAAAATTTCAAAATCATCATTCAGGTTCACACTGAGGAAAATGTAAATCCAAATAATGATGCAGGTTGGATGAGTATGGGGAAAAAGAAGAAAAGGACAAGTGCAAATGATTCCCTTTGAATTTAATATCCCATGAGAAGGAATCTATGAGATGAGTTAGATGATTGTTTGTTTCACTTTTTGTGTGGTTGTGTTTTTGTAGTTCCTCTTTGCCATTGGTAGAGGAAACTTCTTTCTATTCTTATTATTTTATCTTTTTCTCCATTTGTAACAACTTGTTACAGGGTTTGAGTCCCCTCAACCCACTTTTACCATGATAAAAAATTCTTTCAAAGTTTATTATGTCATAAATGGATAAATAAGGGGGTATATTTGTTTGTAATAATGTGATGAAATTGACAGAATTAGTTAAAAACAAGTTGGTCCAAAACTATAAAATATGGTTAGTATGTACTTCTATGTCCCAACCAAAACTTAAATTTTTGGAAAAAAGAGAGAAAAGTGTATTTTGACTTCATGGGCGTATGCATGGATGTTTCTAAATGTATTTTATGTCAAGTTATTTTCAAGTTTCCAATGATATTTTGCATAACATGTTAAATCTTGAAGTATGTGTTAACAAAGTGCCCAATACATTTATTATAGTCACACTAAGAATTATAATTGACATATGTTTCTTGAGGCTTGATCATATCAACTTCAACATTAGGAGGGAGAGATACAAGGTTAAACACAGGAATTTTTTTAAGATCATATATGGACAAGAGGGAATTCATGTGAAAATGTAATGAATTGCACTTAAATCTTTTTAAGTTGAGATATTACATTCGTAGTTACTTTAGCTTAATATTTAGTGGGAATAGCAACGGCTCTCATTTCCATTTTTTTGCGGATTACTATAGAAAAAAGTGGACTGGCTTTAGCAATCAGGTTTAGGAATTAGTTGCAAACAATTCAGAACAGAGAAGATGGGGGGTCCTCCTTGTCAAATTGAGCCTAGTGTGGACCCAAACTGAAAAGACAATATTGAGCTGTGGAGCATTCTTAGCAAGGGTGGCATAACAAACTTCATGGAAAAAGTTCAGGGGCATGACCAGAGCATCTCTGTGCATTTTGCAAAGGATTAGAAGGAGAGGACAGTGGAGTATGGGGGACAGAAGGTCTTAATCAATGAAGAGCTTATTGCCAAAGTGACTGGCCTTGGCTTGGAGGGCTTCAGATTCTTTAACAAAAGGGTTGATAAAGATGTGGAAGAGAGAAGATTTGTTGAGGGAGAGGAGAAACTGACCCACTTAATAGCGGGCCTGCTTGTTAGCTCGATCCCTCCCCCATATGATGAAGTAACCCACATGATGATACGGTTTATCTCCTTGGAAGGAAGGTTTGTCACTATTCCTGCGAAACACCTTATTTTTCTTAATCATTTTCGTAGGGATCGTCTGGTTTGTTTCCCCCATTACTTGCTGAACTCTCTTGAATGCTCCATTCTTGAGTTTCAAAAGCATTCCTAGGCGGTTCCTTTGCACCAAGGGCTCATTTTGTTGTTACAAAAATGTTGTCTACTCAGGTTTCCTGGTCTCCCATCCTCCCCTAGCTCGATTCCCCCTTTGCTGAGCTCTGCTGCTGCCAGCCCTGTTTCTCCTTTCTCTGCCCCTGCCACTGCTGCTGTCACCCCCCATGCCGGCCATTCAGGATTCTTCTCCTGTTCCCCCTACTAATGCTCCCGCCCCCCACTTGGCCTCTACCTCGCAGAGACCGATTACCAGGGCTTCTAGGAAGCTTAACCTTGAGACCCTTGCTGTGGAGAAGGGTTCTCATGAATTTGAAATTACTCATGACCTCCTGTATATCAGCAGTGCCAGCCCCCAGGAAGTGCAATTGGAAAGCCCTACAAAAATGCTGGAAGCCTTAGAGGCAGATATGAAATTGTTAAAGGATTAAGTTAAAAACTTGACAAAACAGAAAGGAAAGAGGAAGAAGGAGGAGGAGGAGGATGTGGACAGTAGCCAAATTGAAGATATATATAAGAAATTTCACTCCTTGGACTCTCTCTTAGGGAAGGCCAAGACTAGGCATGATTACAACATTTCCATCTTTAGGGCGATTGAGGAATTTATTGAACAACACGTCAGAAGTGTCTCCAACCTAAGCAGAGTGCTGGCAACTCTTTGGGGTACTGATAAAGAAAGCAAGAAGACCTTGGAGCAGCTGGATCCTAATGACGCTGCCCATATGACTACTTTGGGTATGTTTAAATCCTGGAAGAATATCAAAACCATCATAGACAAAGCTACTAGGAAGTAGCTGCAGTTGATTCTGATGTCCTTGTTTGTTTTTTTGTTGTTTTTTTGCGGATCCTTTACTGCTTTTTTGCAGTAATTTTGTTGTCTGTCTCGTATTGGTAGCTATTTTTTAGCTACTTTGAACATCATTGTAACTTTTGGATTTTGATCCTTTTCACTCTGGTTCTCTTTCTTATCCTGGCTTTTAGGCCTTCTTTTGTAATCAAGGGTATAGTCCCTTTCAAAAAACTATTTGCAAAAAATTAAAAAAAACAATGATGTACATTATTTTATAATAATTGAGTGATAAATGGAATATTTGCAGAGATTATATATATATATATATATATATATATATATATATATATATATATATATATATATATATATATATAAAGTCCTATATGGATTCAAATGATTTTGATGGTTGAAATATGAACCAAAATAATATTTTGTATTTCAGCAGATTAATACGAATGAGAGTCCTCTTTATGCATATTTCACGAGTAGTTGAGATATGTTTGACAAATTTAAGGTTTGAAGAGTAGCTTATGTTAAGTGCTCCTTGGTTAAGGATCCTAATCACATCATACTCTGCTTGTGTAAGATGTGATATCAACATGGATTAGGTCATACTCGTGCTTTGAATTTCATTCTATGAAGATTTGTTACATCTTGCTTCTCTGTTCATGTGCGAGTTCTGATTGATCTGCATAAATATCGTTTTATCAATCGATATGTGCATTTGTCAAAAGATTCGAGTAAAATCTGTTCTCAAAGCTCACCATGAAATTTGAGACTTGGTTTGTGTGGGGGATTGCAAGCAGAAAGGAAACGTCTGGAAAAAGAGTTTTCCTAGTGCATCAACTTCCCGTCACATTCCATTTTTGGATCTAGAGTCCTTCATGTAGGCCATATAAAGCTGTTCCACCTGAAATGCGTGTAAATAGGGAAAAACAGAAATTGTGGTGGACGTCTCAATCTTGCATTACAAATTCAAGTAATCTGGGATTTTATCTTTCGTGAATGGGCTTCCAAACAGAGTTGGATTTTGCAAGGTATTTTGAGGTTTTTAGTCCTTTTAGATGTCAAAATACAATCACGTCATGGTTGATATGTGAATATATAATTTAAACATTAATATGACATGCATGTTAAAAATTTAACAGTCAAACGCGCGCGCACAGACGTCTTATTATAAGCCACACACTGCCTCGTCTCAGTATTGGTTAACTTTGGCTTCAAGACTTTATATTTTCTTGCAAACTTTAGTCTTCATTAGAGTCCAAGCTTGACAACGATTTACATGGAAATATGCATCATCCACCAAGTCAGACTGTCTATCGGTTTCAAATACCAAACGTGCAGTATTTTAATATATTAATTGTTTTGATAGAAGTCGTAGTCAATAAGTAACTGAGATTAGTCAAAATATAATTTTTACTTAGTGTACGGATACTCCAAGTTTGTCTAGTATCAATGAGTCAAAAAAAGAAAAATCAGAGTTAATCTTTATTGTCTTTCAATGAGATCATATCCATTTTTAAAGCTTCATAGTCTCAATAGTATTTTAAATGTAATCAAAGCAATATTAATTTTAAAATTGTGCGTTTCAAACCATAATGTTTGTTTTATAGTTTTAGTTTCAAAGTCACTTACAAACCGTTTATTGTAAGTCAAGTGTATTACAAGGTCCATTTCTGTTTTATTCTGTAGCATATGTTTATAGTTTGATTTGAGTTGCATATAGTAAGTAACTAAATGTTACATTTTAATAAGTTTATAGTTTGATGTCATTTGTGTTATCTAAAATAGACTATTTCAAAAAATTGCTTTATAGATGTATTTTAGGGTAACTGATGTTTGATTTGTAATCAATATGTTATTGACTCTCAAATTTAAATTTTTCTAAGTTAGTAGCATTTTATAGAGGATGGAGGCAATAGGGGAAAGGTCGATCAACAACCTCTCATCAGCTACTAACGATTGGGCCATGTAGTTGATTTGGTGGCATGTTTTCATTGTGTAATGTGTATGCTTTCTATTGTGCTTTGCTTAGATTTCATGTCTATTAGTTAGTTAGTAATCCTCTTCAGTGATGTTTGGGAAAGAGGTACATGTACCTGTACAAAAGTATTTCTGAGGTAGCTCAATATGGATTGTTATCCAACTAATTAGGGAGCTCAAGGAAAATCAAGGAATCCGGAGGATTGAGGTATCACTTGATTTTGGAGAAAGGGGTATGGAAATAGTCCCAATGGGATTCTACTCACTGTTACACCTTTCTGAGGGTAAAGAGACAACTTGATGGATTGTACCTGGTCCAAGCATTGTTTTCATGAAGCATCATTTATAAGATATATCTATATTCTCCTATGTTCACAGTAAGGGGGGAATGCTTGGAAAGTCATATTGTTAGTGTTTCATGGGTACATAATATCATGTGTGAGATATATCTATAATGTCCTATATGAAGTTATTATCAAATAACTTGTATGGATAGAGTTGTTGTGAATGAATATTGTACGTGAGTTGTGCTAACAACTCACATTTGGAATAAGAGGAGGATATATGAGTTAGATAGTTGAGTGATATGTGAGATATTCAAAGATATTTTTGTATGAAGAATCTCCTAATTTTGAGGAGAGAGAAACTTTATATACGTAATCTTCCATCAAATGTAAAAAGTCATGTATGAATTAAAGAAGAGTGTACCTCGTTTAGTATGAACTATTTATTACATGATTTTCATGGTTCAAATACAAACCAAAATTATATTTGGTATGAGAAAAGGTTAGTAAGAACAAGAATCCTCTATAGTTTCATATCATATTTATACATATTTCATGAGTAGTTTAGATATCTTTGACAAATTTGAGATTTGAAATTTAGCTTGTTTTAAGTGCTCTTTCATTAAGGATCCTGATCACATCATACTTTGCATGTGATATCAACATTTTTGGATGTTAATTTGGTTATACCCATGCTTCGAATCTCATTTTATGAAGATTTTCTAGATCTTGCATCTCTATTTTGGTGTGCAAATTCTAAGTAGTTTGTATAAATATCATTTTAGAAATTGATCTATGTATTTGTAAAAATCTTCAATTAAAATGTGTCCTCACAATTGTAGGTCATATTTCAGACATTGTTTTTGTATGAGATTCCAAGCAAAAAGGAGATGTCTAGAAAAGAGATTTCTTCGTGCATCAAATTCTTGTCACATTCCATTCTTGGATATGGAATCATTCATGTGGGCCATGATGAGCATATACTTATACTAATGGGGGGTGAATCAGTATAGACCAATTATTTAATTATTTTCAAATGTAATAACAACAATAAAAACAATTTACACAATCATAGAATACAAAGTATATGTGGAAACCCTTTTGGGAGAAAACCACAAAGAAAAACTGCTTAGATCTACTATCCAAATTGAGTCATAAATAAAAAAATTAAATTTCAAGGCAACAACCTACTAGAGACACCAATACCCATAATTTATAGGGACCAACCTATTTCAAACACCAATCCCCACCAACCTGATTAATGTGCTTGCGTATCTTGAACCCTAAGTGATGCATGGTTTAATATTGTAAACGCTAACCCATGTCCGCCCAATGGAGAATGCACTATTACATAGGAAAATTATACGACTAATGGGGATGGAGGCTCGATATTTGGAGATGGTGGAAGAGTTTTAGGGCTCAAAGAGGACCCTCATTTGTGTTTGGTTTCATCTGCAATGAACAATTGCTACAGAAAAGGAATGGGATAGGGCAAGATCTCAATGGAAACTAGAGGTAAAATCTATATAACCCTTTCCCTACTTTAGATAGTGGAAGAAAAATGCATCGTTGGCAATGGTAGTAATGGTGTTTCCTCTATCCTTTCTATTGCCCTTGTGTGCTCGCATGGATTATTCACTCACTCTCCTCTCCTTTAACCTTCCCTAATTCACTCACATGATGTTCTCATCTTCTCCCTTTACTGCTCTGTTGTAAGGAGGAATAATAGTACTTGCATTGACATGGGATCCTTCTCTAGAAAGGACATGGATGGATTTATTTGTGGTGTTTTCCCTGCATATGGTAATGGAGGAAAGAGAAAGGTCCATTGTGAAGATAGAGGTGGAAGTGTTGGTGAAGTCTCCCTTGTTCACCCCCTACCAAGAATTCAGACTCCTTAAAACTTGACACCATTAGGGAAATATTTACAGATGCTTCTCAACTCATCATTAGTGCACTCTGGACTACTCATCTTGATATTCATGTTTAGATCTCAAAGAATTGGGACATTTATCTTGAAGTTCAGTTGGATATCCACCCTTATGCAAGAGGAATTTTTATTATTGTTTTTACTGATATTTTTTATAAGAATGCCATAGTTGAAAGTAATTGGGTTTTCCAATCTCACTACTTGGTCATGAAACCCTTTTTCCTTCATTTAATCCACTCTCTGAAACTTTATCAACTAAACCAGTTTAGATTAGAATGTCCACATTTTCCACTTCAATTTTTCAGATTCAAAATTCTAGTTACTTCCATTGAAAATACTTTGAGTAGCTTCTTGAATGTTTGCTCCCACACCTTCGGATGCACCCACTCTACCTATACCTTTATCCTTTTTGAAATTGACGCCACAAGGAACTTCACTTCTAATATAGTGCTTAGATTATAGGATAGAATGTGGATCTAACCTCTGGATTATGAAGTATGACCTTAAGGTGCAGAAGGTAATTCACACTAGGACATATCATTGTTTATTATCAGTTAGAGAGAAGAAAAATATGAGAATCATCTTGTGGAAAGACAACCTCTCATGCCATTTTGGGATGAAAAATAAATCCTGCAAATTTTCTCCCTACATATCCTTTGAATGGAAATTCCTTTCAACCAATAAATTATATAGGAGTCCTTAATCTTGTCGAGGACTTCTCAGATGAGAGGAAAGTGGTACACAATAAGAATAAAGGATATTCTAAAAGGACCATTACTCCTCTTCAAATGGTTCTCATAACTTATTTATTTTCTTATTATGTTTAATCTAGTTTGGTTATCTTTATGTCATCTTTGTGCTGTAGGGAACCTATTTCTTTTTTGCTTCATTTGGTGCTCATGGATTTATTTGGGTTATCAGACCCTTTTCTTAAATTATTAGATGCCTTGGAAAAGATTAATAGAAACCCCATCTAGTGGGTATGGAGTGAAGGAAACCAATTCCCACCACTAAGCACCTTTTTGGCCTAGGAGACACCAATCTCTTTTACTAGGAACCTAACACATGTGGGGATTTACGTCTACAATGATATCGAATTAATGAATGAAGACTTAATGAAAAATACAAATTCCTTTGATTATGCAAAAGAAGAAGGATCTACCTGGAGAGATATTATCTACAAAAGCTTAAATATCCCATCTAAAGAATTCTATTCTCTCTCATGGAAACGTTTTTACTTCAAAAATATTGACTCCTCTTGGTTCACTTATCTTTAATGGAAGTCTTTTGTATTCCACCCTTTCAAGGACATTTTGGATGAAAGGTTCTATTTCATCCCACACATTTTTAGAAATATGCGTGCAAAAAATGGTCATTTCTTTTCTTGCATATATCTATCTGTTACTTCTAGAATTTTCACTTGATGACAATAGACTTCCCAATTCTAGGGGGAAGCTATTACAGTTCCCTATCTATGTCAAATTTTAGTCTGCTAGCAATATCAGGTTAATCTCACAAATGGTAGTAATGCCTTCTACATGTCGTTGTTACAAAATGTAACACCTCACATAGACTGCCATTCCATGAGTCAGCCATTTAAAAAGGAAACACATGGATCCCCAAAGGACTAATGCATTGACTTCCAGGGAGACAGGAATCGTATTTTAGGTCCTTATTCTAAATTCTTGGCATGACAACAAATAGAACTTACTTTGTCCTTCATGAAGCCTATTTTGATCTTCCATCTTATTAAAGTCTATAGCTTACTTCAAGACCTATGTGGCTCATTATTTCAGCTATGTTAAATACGTTTAATTATGGCTGATCTAGAGTTGTCGGAAACTTCCTATTAGAAAATGCGAACTATCCATTCACCCGTGTGGACAAGCTTTGACCTGCTAGAAACTTTAACTATATAACTCACTTGTTTCACGCATATAATTTAATGTCTATTTATTCATGAAGAACATTGACAAATGCATTCCCTTCATTCTAGAGTATTATTCCTTTAGGGGATGGTATGTTTTGTAGTTCCCACTTCCCTTTGACACCTTTTTGATACTGATCATGATACTGCTGATTATATTATGGACATGATTATGGACTTTATTATAGTATGATGTTAGATGTTAGATCATGGATTATTGTTGACCTTGATTCAGTTATGATGCATGATGATTATTAGAGACATTTTAGATATTGATGTTGATATACTGTTTGACATGGTTATACTATGGATGTTGTTCAGACATGTGATATTTGTATATTGCGAGTAGACCTAGAAATGGATATTATTTGATGATGATATAGTTGTTGAGTAAAATTGCAAATGATCTTGTTGGTTGCTTGGATGTTGTTGTGATTCATATATCTAGATGATTTTGGAATTTTATTTATATTATTTTGGATGTTCTGATATGGCCACGAGGCCGAAGGAGGTATTCATGTTTTGTAGGTTAAAATATCACAACAAACATCAGGGGATTGGAGACCAACCACATTGGAATTCTAGATGAATTCAACAAGGTCACCATGGCAACTTGTATTTGTTTGTGCATGTTTGTTGTGTTAGGGATTCCCATGGGGGGGATCACCTTTAAATGTGACCAAGGGGTTATGTGTATTTATTTATTGGTTCCTTTGTTTATGTTTGCATGTGTTTATTTTGTGGTGCATTGACCCTTTCATTATTTATTAAATGATGTGTAATATTGTGAGTAATCATGTTGTTAAGTTAATTAATTAAAATATGTCATAAGAAAGTAATTAATAGAGTTGTTGGCCTTGAATTAAAGTGTTGTAAGAGATGTGTAAGTGATGTGTAAGTTAACTTTTGAGTGTGAAACACTCCACCTTCTTGGAAATTCGAATTTGTCCTTGGAGACTGATTTTGGAGGCTTGTGGGACAAGTTAAACTTGTCCCATACCTCTTAAATTTATTTACCAACCATACCTATGGTTGGAGAGTTGAAATTAGACTTTTATAATGCATTTTGAGAAGACAAATTGTAAGTTTTAATTACACTTTTCTTACATGGTTTAATTTCAGTCCTTTGGGGTGTGGGTTGGATTTGAGTATGTAAGTAAACTGTCATATTATTCACCCACCTATTTATTATGCATTGGAGAATGAAGTTGACTTTTGGGTTGGGGTTGAGGATGTGTGATGTGGCATCCTACATGGATCCACCTCATCCTCTTCTCTTCCCTCTTCTATTAAAATTCAAATTGCTTTTCCTTGTTTTGGGTTGCTTCACTTTTGGGAAACTCCTTTTGGGGGTGATTTCTTTTCTTGTTTTGGAGCTTTTGCTTTCGATAATTTTTTGGGAGATTGTTGCATGCTTGTGCTTTGCTGATTTGGGTTGCTTGTATTGAGATAAAGCTTGTTGTTTTGGAACTTGGAACAACTCCATCATGGAGAGGTAGGAGCTTGGCTCTTGAAATGCTTCTCTTTCTGTTTATGAAATTGTTATTGTTGTGAATGTTTTGGTATGTTTGTTGGGATGTTGGGTAGATGGCCTAGGAATGGTGTAGGAGAAGACTATGGGGTTTATTTTGTGGGAGGCACAAGTGTTTTTGGGGAGGTATAAGTGTGGAGGGAGTTGGGATTTGGGTTCCACCTTACAAAGAAATAGCTTGCATTTCTTTACTCATTATGGGGTGCCATAAGAGGTTGGGGAGGCATAAGGAAATGTGAGGAATAAGGGGTACTTGGGGGAGGCATAAGGGCATGTCAGGGATTTGATATACTATATTTTGGTGGTTTGAAATCAGGTGGTGATACCCATTTCCCCTTTGGGAGGCATAAGTAGCATCCCCCATAGTTTCTTGCTCCTTTGGCTTGCATGATGAAGCCTTAGTGTTGTTTGTCATGCTTTAATGTAGTTGTAAACTACATTCTGTTTTGGACTATGTTTTAAATGTGAAATTTGCATGTGTGTTTTTGGAAGCCTGTTGTTGCCATGAGTTGAAACACATCTTTTATTGCATTTTGGTTGGGGCTCGGGGGCCAATGAAGAAGGATGGCTTCTCCTTTTCATTGGATGTCTTGGTTGGGTGGAGAGCGTTGCCTTTCCCCTGCTCTTGTTGTGATCAAAATTGGAAGAATGATAAATCTACATGTTGTTGTTCTGGAGCAAAGGAAAATGAAATAAAACATTTGACAGTCCCTTGTTGAAATGAAATCTTATTGTAACCTTTCCCACTTGAAGTGGATGAACTTGTATATGTTTTGTAATGGAAATATGTTGTATTGAATATGAAAGTTGTAATTTTGAAATGTAAAGGAGAGATATACTCTGTTTTTTGTTTTGAAAGAAAGAGATGTATTTTGTATATTGTATTGTGAAAATCAACAGAAAAGAGTTGTAAAAGAAGGAAATTTGTCTTTTGAATAATAAATTTTCATTACCTTTCTCAAATTGAACTATTGTTGTTTAATATCTGATTTGAAATGTATTTGAAATCTCTATTTGAAAGGAAGAAATGTGTGTGAGGAAAATACAAAACTCTATCTTTTGAAATGTGTAAAATTGGAAATCAGAATTGCATTTTGGTTTTGAATAGTTTGATTTGAATCAACTAAATGTATTAGATTAGAATTGGAATGAATTCTAATACTTGGAAGAAGAAAATGGAAAATAGATCCTTTAAAATTTGATCTCTCTTTTGTATTTTCAAACTGGAAAATACTTTATCCAAAAATGCATAGTTCGGACCTACAACAAGGAAATAACAAATTAAATGATTAACATTGAAGTAGTATGCCCTAAATGAATTCAATTAGACAAAAACACTTAAGGAATTTCTTATAAAACTTAGCAAAATTGGGCTCAAACCATTTTGTTGCTGTTTTTGTTGTCAAAATTGTATATTTTCAAATTGGGAGTCAATCAAACAAACTTACCTTCCAAATCCATCCTAAATCCATCTAAGAACAATTCTCCATGTTTAATTGACATGTTGAGAGAGGAAGAAGATCAATTGATTAAAATTTCATAAGTTAAAATTTACCAGTTTGCCTTTTTAAAGCCTGTAGATCATTTTCATGAAATTGACCCCTTAAACGTTATCAAAATGAAAAGTTAATGATTTATGTGAAAAGGGGACATCGAGATTTTTCCAAAAAGTCCTCATTTTCCAAAAAACCGAGTTCCCAATCACAAGTTATGGCCTTCTGAAGTTTACCTTCATTTGGCTTCAAAAATAATTCTAACTGTCAAAAAAAATTTGGGAAAATTTTCTAAGTTTTCTTAATTTTACGGCCCTAATGGCCGAGCCCGCAACCAATTAGGTGCTTTCCACATGTGGCATCACTTAGCACTCTTGGAGCAAAAACTCTTAAAGGAATGAATTTATCACTTAACCCGAAAGCCTTTTTTTGGAAAAATGACTTCTAAGAAAATTTTCCCTTAACCAATGGTTTTGCACATGGTTGTCACGAGGCATTGACGGAGGCGCGGATCCCTTCCAAAAGTTAAATTTACCTTTGAAAATTTTCCTATTTCCCCACCATCCCCTGCCCAACCCCGCTGATCCCGACCAATGGATGGCTGACACGTGGCGCCTTGGGCGTTCAGCGGGGCACGGATCCCCTTTTGATTCCTTAGCACTTTTCGGAAAAAAGGATAAAATTCTAAAATTCTCTGGTGGCCTGAACTTTCCACCAGAATTTGTGGAAATGCCGACACGTGTGGAATCTTTTTTATTTTATACAGGCTTGCGGAAACGCGTGGAGGGGTATAAATCACTCTTTTTTTGCAAAAGGGAAAAAGGCGCTAAATTTAACTTCCCCCCCGCTCCGCCAACTCGAATGCCCTTGGGGACCCGTCATGGGAAAAAAAATTTTACTTCCCCCCCGTACCAGTCCGCTATTCCTCCTTAATGGGAAAAATTTTCTCCCATGGGAGAAGTCTGCATAGGCCAGCCCCATGCATGGGAAAATTTTCTCCCCTAGGCCCGCAGACCTGCTCTTGGGAAAATTTTCCTCCCAAGGTCCGCTAGCCCATAACTTGAGAAATATGAGGAGTTAGGAGGACTTCTTTATATCACCAGAAAGGTGAGGAAATTTCCTATCTAATGGAAATATTTTTTGGAAGTTTTGAGTGCATTAATTTTGAGAAAAATCAATGAATTTTTTAAGCCTGTTAGAGAGTGGTATAGTGAGAAATTACCCTCTTCACCTAATTTGATTAATCTAACCCTAAGTTTGAACCTTGTGATCTTTTATAATTGTCGTATTAATAAAACTATAAGATATTAATGATATTAGGCCTTGAAACTTGTTTGTGACAACTGTTGTCTTGTAACTTGGTTGTAGACTCTTTTAATCAGTGACAAAAAAATTATTCCATAATTTTCCTAACTAATCCTAGGTTGTTCTTGGGTCTCAAGTGGGTTGTTTTTAGTGGGCGTTACACTTGGTATTCATGAGTTGAGTGGTTCAAAATATTGGGCCATTGGCCACACTAGAAAACTTGAGACATTAACTTTAAACCTAACACACTTTTAAATCTAGAAAACAACTTAGTTTAGAGATTACACATTTTAGTTGCACATGGAAACTAAGTAAAACCTAGAATAAGGAGTGTAAATCTCATTTTGGATCTGATGTAGGAGGCGCAGACAAGATGAGGAAGATTTTCACATAGACCTAGGCATACCACTTCTAGATCATGTTGTAGTAGCCATCCTACCATAGATTTTGTAGACTCTTAGAGATGTTAATCAAGGACTGATCACTCTATGTGGAGGGACCATAGGGGCACATTCAGTCAGACATGATAGGGTGACATTTTTGTTAGGTTTCCATTGAGGCTCATGCAATCTCCTTGGCACAACAAGGAGCATAGAGGAGAGAACTCCCATGTGGAGTCAGTTAGAGAAGAGTCACCATAGAGGGGACAGGGAGATTGAGTTTCAAGACATAGAGATAGGTCTTGGAGCCCTAAGCTTAGAAATGAGCATACAGAGAGGCCTAAAGGCCTGTCAAACCATAGCTTAAAGATCACATCAAGATCCTGAAGCTTTTTCCATCACATTATTCTGGTGACATTTAGGTGGATTTTAGGCAGAGGCCTGTGTTGGTGAGCTTGAGTAGATGCTTCAAGCTCTGTCCTTGTTCTAGCAACATTAGAAATCTCATGTTGGATCCATCTATTGAGGGATGGAGTAGTGTCTGGTGGCGGATAGAGGAGCAGAAGCTCCATGTTGATTCTGAGACAGTTATCTAAGAGCTCTTTGAGGAGTGATTCAGGTTCAGTAGATATTTGTCACAGAGGTTCTTACAACAACGGAATATAAGAGTTTCATGATCTTTCAACTCCCACTTATCTCTTATTGTAGTAGAGTATGAGAGTAGATTTCTGGATCTACTCTAGTATGTTGATGGCCTCCTCACATGTAGGATGAGTAGGTGTCATGATCCATAGGTTCATTTTCATGGCCTGAATCTAGACATTGGAGGTGTAGTATGGATTCATTGTTCCACAGACATTAGTTGAGGTTGTTGTGAGAAGAGGCTATATAGTATTTTGGAGACTCTTTAGGAAAG
Source organism: Taxus chinensis (assembly GCA_019776745.2). NCBI lineage: Eukaryota > Viridiplantae > Streptophyta > Pinopsida > Cupressales > Taxaceae > Taxus > Taxus chinensis. The sequence continues at coordinate 15,203 of JAHRHJ020003807.1, read as the reverse complement.
ACCCAGCATGGCTAGAGACCGAATTTAAGCCATATATGAGCAGATGCAGGACAACAGATCGAGGGGGTCAGTACCTCTTCCTTGTGGTGGATAGGGTTCAGTACAATCATCTTTTAGATTTCACAGCTAGTAGCAATCTAATAGTTTCACCCACCTTATAGACCTCCAAAGAGGTTTGATGGTGATGGAGAGGTCAAAGTATGGGACCTCCTCCTAGGGGTCCCATCAGGACAATAGGGTGCCCATAAGAGCTCATTCAGCAGGAGCTCACCAGTAGATACCTCAACAGACCACAGTCAAGGGTCATCAAGATCCACAAATTACAAGACCTATAGGGCTACCTGACTGAAATGAGCTGCTTGGGACATGGAGTCATGGGGAGAGGATCAGGTGGTTAAAATTTTGGGTGTGGTGTTACTGGACATTTTTGGAGAGACTACCCATAAATTCCTAATAAATGGGTAAGATCTACAAATCTCAGAGCCTATTGATTGGTGATATGGGGCAGTCATAGGATATACCTGCAATGGTTGAGAACCCAATCTAAGCAGAGCATCAAAGTTTGAATTATTGATATCTGCAGGTAAGTACATTGGTGGTATTCCTACCTCCATTTTGTTTGATTATGATTTTCTGATTCTTCCCTATTTGCACCATATTTAGTAGAGTGATGCAGGCTGGGATGGCAGTTAGGCAGGGTCATAGTTAGGATGTTGAGATTCTTCTGGAGCCAAGATTTCTATAGAATCCTTAATTAAGGAGTGTGTAGGTGGATTTGGGACCTTTCACCACTACCTCAGATCTAATATCCTTTGACATTGGGCTCTTATGGAGTCATCTTGGGTATGGATTGGTTGTCTGCACAAAAAGCCAGATGGATTGTTACCACAAGATCATATCTTGTAAATATCTTGGGAGTTGAGTTAGAAAAATTCAGGGGTTTTAGAGACTTTTCTATTCACACCATCTCTATCTATGAGCTTAAGTGGTGTGTGTGCAATGGGTTTAAGGTTAGAATTGTTTTTAAATTACAGTAACATTTGGGCTTGTAGGAAAATCAGAGGATGGGTCTAGTCCAGTCACTAGATCCTTGATCATCCCATTTTACAGAGTTTGTGAGATGTCTTTTCAGAAATTTGAGCTGATCAAGAATCGGGGTTTTCCACTAGATTAACATGAAGGATAGAAATGATTTTCATATAGATCATAACCATTCATGGGAGTGTACCTATTTCACGAGGCACATTTAACTTTATGAAAATACAAACACTTTCTAACTAAGGTTTCAAGTACAAGTTTTCAATAGATTGGGCAAATACTTTAACTAATAGAGAATGAGAATAATTTTAGACATGTTTTTTTTGAAATACCTTCATAAAATTTGTAAATTGAAAAATAGGATTATCTCTCGAAAGTGCACCCTGTAGAGAGATGGCTGCAGGTTTTCTAAGCTTTCACAATTGATCTCTCTCTCTTTCGTAGATACAATGGAAACACCTCAGGTCTGTGGGTATACCTATTTTGAGGTGAGTCTCCGGGATTAAAAGGTCGGTTCCTTATTGGTGTATCCTAAACTGATTTTTGGGGTTTTAAGGGGAAAAGATGACTGTAAAGTAATTAAAACTAAGGTGATACACCAAATTTGTATGAGGGATTTGACTGAGTATATGCACAATTGATATGTGAAAGATTCTTGATGCACGAGCCAACAATTTTCTACAGAATTTAAGGGAAAAAACTTGGTTGTATTGAGGGAAAAATATCACAACAACACTGATAAGTTAACATGCACATTAAAATTATGCAGAAAATACTGAATTTGCAGCAGGGTAAGATGATTGATCAGGGAATTTTCATTCACAAGACTAATAGAAACATACACAAGACTACAAATAATTGGAAAGGTAGAAAATACTTCACATTCAGAAGGCAAAAAACTGGCAAAAATTGCTTCAGTACTCCTATATCAAAAAAGTCCTCCAGAAGTCTTTTTTGTGCTTTGCAAAGGCACACAATAAATAGCAAAAAAATTTAAATTCACCCTCTTCCTAAAAATAGCCTAAGGCTTGTACTCGCCCATGCATGCCTATTTTTATCCTTTATTTAATAATAGATAAAGGAATAAAAATAGAGCATGCAATTACAAATAGGCATTAATAGCCTTGATTACAATTGGTCAACTGAAGTTGACTGATCTATTTTTAAGAAAGCAAGAGAAAATAATTTTTGCTAATAATAAGCTTTGCTTGCAAGACAAGTCTTTCGACTTGAGCATGCAAATTTGTCTTCTTGTTTTTTGTCCTATTGATGTGAAGCATGCAAAAAAATTAGATCTTCTATTCATGAGTAAAAAATAATTATAATACCCACAAAACACTTGCAAGGTGGGGAACCACTTTGCACTTCACCATATTTCGGCCATCATTTTGATTAATACATGCATGTTTCATTGGTTGGCACACTTTGTATTTTCTTGAAACATATACTATAATTCAAAATTTTGAAAGTCAAAACTCGAAATGATAGCTTGGATGGCACGAAAAAATTTCTCCCTTTGCTTTTACAAGCCTTCGGGCAAAATTCTAGAAATTTTAAGTCTTTTGCAGACTTTCAGGATTTTTTGAAGTTTTAAGCCCTTTGCGGACTTGCGGACCTTTTGTGGCTTTTTTGCCCCTTTTGGATTTTTGGCATGGCCCTGCTTTCTGAATAACTTTTCTTCTAACTTTTGAGACTTTATTTGTCCTTTGGTCAAACTCTTTGGGCCTGTTTCTAATTTTAAACCTTTGTGGACTTTTGGCCTTAGGGTTTACTTGAAACTTTAACCCCTTTTGCTGAAAAATCTCAAAACTCAAGGAGGACCCACTGCTCCGCCAATGCTTTGACTTTCAGATTGTTTTGACTTTTACCTTGTAGGGTTGTGGGGCTATTTTGAGATTTTAACCTTTTGCAATTTTAAAGTTTAAAACACAAATAAATCCCGACCTCCATTTTTTTGCTTTTGTCGTGATGGTGCCATGTGTACTCTGCGGACTTTCGGGCCTGCGGTGGAAATTTTGACACTTTATAAAATTTGAAAATTATAAGTTGGTCAATCAACCACCATTTCACTTGGACTACTTTTGCATCGATCTTGATGATCAATTTGTGAGCATTGATCTCTGTACTTGTCAATTTTTTATCGTTGATCTCAAAAGCATGATTAGGGTTTCTGACTTGTATTAATTGAAGAACTTGGGTTCCATCCTCAGCCATTCGACCTCTGTACTTTTGATTCATGGTCGTTGATCCTCTGATCATTAACTCAGAGTGAGTTAGGTTACTTTGGATCGTTGATGAGTAAAACACTCGAAACCCTAATCTTTCACATTTTCATTCTTGAGCTCTAGTCGAGCTAAATGAACTCTGCAAACTTTTTAATGACAGCCATTGATGAAGCCTTCAAGCTCTGTTACTTGGCTTTCTTCGCATGAGATCTGGTCAATTTTAACCAGTTGTCATTGTCTTCGAGCTCATTTTTTTTTAAAAGAGATCTATATGAGCTTCTAGGAGCTCTACTGAAGATTCTTGGCCACCCTTGTTATTTTTTGAGTTGACTATGCAAATGGTGTTGAATTCTGGTAGGTTCTTGATCTCTGAGGAACTTGTGCCAAAATTTGTAAGTTCATAACTATGGTGAAATTTGAAGGAATTATCAAGATGTACCCATATCTCAAGCTTTGAGTATGTGCTATGAATTGATTTTGTGAATAATTGTGGAGTTTGTTCCACCTGTTGGGTTTCTTGATTTTTTTTACATATTGTAATGTCAGTTGTCCTAGTTCGAAGCTTGGTATAGCCCTGAATTTTGAACCTATATCCTTTTACTTTAAGTTTCCTCTTGTTCTTTTATGAAGCCATTCTGAGATTTCTTCATGGGTTTTTTTATTTCTGTTACTAGGGGAACCAAAATATGCCATTTCTTTGCATTCTGTGTTGTCGAATTGCTTTCTCAGTCAGAAGAATCCCTTGTCATGAATTGAGTTGTTCTGACATTTGAGCTATCAGGATCCTCTAGTGTGCTGGAACTACTCATGGTGTTCATTTGTGGAGAGCCTTCGAGCTTTAGTTATGCATTCTTAGCCTTGTGGAAATTGTTATCTGAATCTTTTGAGTATAGAGTTCAGTTTTTCCTTAGGACCTCTATTTTGGAGTATTTGACATTCATTTCTTTCTTGCATTTCATGTGACCCCTTGGTTCGACCTTGGCCATTTCAAGTTGAAACTTGTTTCTGAGTTTGGTTTCTTTAGTTTTGAACTAGATGACCCTATTTCTTACTCTGATTTTGATACCCCTTAATGGGTTCTCTGACTAGAGCCTGAAACTATAATTTTCTCTTGGATTCACCACTTGAAACTTATGAATTTGGTAATATCATCAACATATCTGATATATGTAGTGAAATTTCTTCTTTGATTGATTCTACCCCTTTATGATTGTTTGGAAACTGAGTATCCTCTAGTTAGATGTAATAGGCTTGGTTTTTATCATTTGTGGTACTATATACACTCTGATATTCAGATCTTGAGCCTTGTAATTGCTTACTGCAATTTTGATTCATGTATCTTTTCAACCACTGTAACCTCATAACTTGTAGAAGTTTACTTCCTAGTTTGTAGCTAGAGTTCCATATGATTATCTAGATTGAAGCTTTATTACTTTATACTTGTGCCTGATAGCCGTAATAGATGTGTTTTCAAAATTCTTTCTTCCTTAGCTGCAATCTGGAACATGTACTTTTCCTGCAAGTATCTTCTCTATTCTATACTGTAACTTCTTCCATTTGTAGAAAATATCTGAGTTTGAGTTACATTAATCCTTCTTTCTGGCATGTACTCATGGCTTATCTTGTCTTATGCCATCTTTATAGGACATGATTTATTTCTTCTTGGCTGCAACCTGTACCTGCACACTTTAAGAAAATAGTTAGAAAATAATTAGGCTTTTTGGCCTCTCTTGTGTCCATGTTTCTTATTCTCTTTTCTATTTCTTCTTTCTGAGTGAGCTATGCAGTTTGATCTTCAAGTACTCTATATCTCCTGTTGTTTAGAGATCCATATGCATGAATTAGGACAGTGTAGGAATATGGATTAACCCTGAGCTCTTTATTGATGATTCCTTTCTTTTACTTTTCAGGTACCATGCTTTGAATTGTGAAGACAAAGATGGAAAAAGCTGGAAGGGGGACAATCTGCACAACCAAGAATATACAAAGGCAATGATGGGTTCACTCATACTCCTTTTCTTTCTATTTCATGCATGTGTACCTCTTTCTTCAGTAGATGTACTTTACTTTTTAGTCACATCCCATGCTTGTGTGGGAAACATTTGACCTTCCTTGTGAATAAAACATTGAATTCTGAAATTGAGTTGTGTATTTCCTTCTGCATTTCAAGCTTCTCTGTATGGATTGTATAATGAACTAAACAACTCAGTAACATAATTGAATGTCTTAATCATGAAGGAAAGAAACATTGATGAGAACTTGTAACATTCAGTAATGAACCCTGATTTTTTGATATCTGTATTTATGTTTGCTACTTCAAAACTCAACACTTCACCTACTCTGTAATTTTTCATCTTCATCAAGACAACACAGTTGTCCTTCGGGGATTTGTGTTCTTTGGCTGAATATGGCATGAAATTGTAGACTATGTGATCTGTTATGTTTTGTAACAGCACACATAGCTACAGATTTCATTAATCATTAACTAATTCAGTAGTAACAAATGATATCTAACTCCCTTAGTTTAGGTATACTTCACCCATGACTTTCATCATAACGATGAAGTTTTGAGTTGCCCATTTTTGCACAAGTGCAAAAATTGTCAACATTTCTGGTGATCCTATGGGGAAAGTTGCCTGCTAGCTTAAAGACTAGTGCCTTGCTCTTGTCCATTGGGCATGGAGTCCAAAGCATATAACCAAAATCTACCTTTTTGAAAGGTCCAACCCTTTCCAAAATGGAACTAAAACTGGGAAAGGATCTGGTAAACTAGATCACGTGCATGAATGCACTTATTGAATTGAAAAATGATGTAATGTGTAGGAACTGCACTTATTGAAGGGAAATCCTACTCTAACAATCACTGTAAGATATTTAATAACAGTGTTTGAGAAACATACCATTCACAGGAATGGGAAGTTCCTCTCCATTCAGCTTCGAAAGATGAAAAGCATTGTGTTCCTTGCTATCTGAAATCATGTAAGGGCCACTCCAGATTGTATCAAACTTCATGTGTCTTCCTGGCTTTGCACGATCAACATCCCACTTTAACACAATATCTCCTTCATTGAAGACTCTAAACTTGGATTTCTTGTCAAAATTCTTCTTCATTTGTTTCTAATTTTTCTCCATATTCAAATGAGCTTGATCTCTTAGCTCTTGTAATTCCATTAACTCTGCATAACGAACCTGCAATGGTTCATTCTCAAGTAGCTCCATTTGATGTAGCAAATCCAATGTAGGTAACTCAACTAAAATAGGCATTCTTGCTTCTTTTCCATACACAAGTTTGTATGGTGAATTGCCAACTGATCTTTTAGGAGTCACTCTATCAGCCCAAAGTGTTGAATTCAACATCAGATGCCAAGCTCTTTGATTATCTTTAAGTGTTCTTCTAATGATCCTTAAAAGATTCTTGTTAGTACTCTCAGCTAAGCCATTACCTTGTGGGTAATAATTAGATGAAGCACTCAAATAAATTCCATGTTTGATAGCCCAATCTGTTATCTTAGCACCAAGAAAAGCTAAAGCATTATCTGATATGATAGTTGCTGGAACACCAAATGTGCAAACTATACCTTCATAAAAGGATAGTATTGAAGATTCATTAGCATCTTTTAAAACTACTGCTTCCATCCATCATGTAAAGTAATCTGTAGCAGTTAAGATCCATTTGTGTCTTTGTGATGAAGGGGGGTTTATCATGCCAATAAAGTCAAGACCCCACTGCATAAAAGGCTGATCAGCTGAAATAGGCTGTAAGGGCAGCAAAGCTAAACATTCTTTTCCAATAAAGAAAGCACATTTTTTACACTTTTTTATCTATTCAAAATAGTCTTTGAATATGCTAGGCCAATAGTAACCAGCTTTCATAATTTTTAAGGCTGTGGTACATGCTGAAAAGTGACCTCCTACAGGTCCTTCATGGAATTCTGATAATATTTTCTGAACTTTATCATAATCAACACATCGCAGCAAAATCCCATTTATATCTCTTTTAAACAACACACCATCAATAAAGATATAATGTACAACTTGTAACCTGAAATACCTTCATTTATTCTTGTCCATACCTTCCAGATAGGTGCCATGATAGCATGTAGTTAATCAAATCAGCCATCCATCTTGATTCCTGAAACTCTTGAAACTGACTCAGGTTGCTGATTTTTTGGTTGAACCATAATTTCTGATTGTTGATACACAATTTCAGCATGCTGTTTTGAATCATCTGGTTCTGTAACTTGTTGTTTTTCCATATCAGCAATTAGATGCTCACATAAACCTTTCCCTCGAACCATCTTAGCAACCTGAATATCAACATCATACTCCATGACCTTCGTTATCCAATTTGCTCTTTTCTCATTCAACTCCTTATTTAGTAAGAATGCTTTCACACTTGGATGAGAAACAAGAACATGGATTTTATTATTCGAAAGCATATACTTGAAATTATTTAGTCCTCTGACTACTGAAAGTACCTATTTTTCAAGAAATGTGTACCTTGTTTCATAATCATGCAAGCTCTATCCAAAGAAAGCAATAGGTTGTTCAATATTTTCATCATTGAATTGAGTCAAGATAGCTGAGATTGTTTCAGCTCCTGTGAGTGCATACATTGTAAAATCTTTATCAAAATTTGGATTTGCAAGAGTAGGAGCTTGAGAGATAGCTACTTTGATTGATTCAAATCCTTCTCTCCCTTCACTAGTCCAAGAGAAATTTTTCTCTTTCTTTAGCATAGATGTGAGTGGTTTAACCAATGCTGCAAAATTTGGAACAAATCTTCTAACAAAGTTGATTTTTCCAAGAAAACTCTGTAATGCCTTCTTATGATGAGGAAATGATAGTTGTGATATGGCTTCAATTTTGAAAGGATCAATTTCTAAACCCTTGTTTAGAAACAATATGGCCAAGTAGCTTGCCTTGATGTACTGAAAAGATAGACTTTAGTGGATTTAAAGATATTCCAAATTGCCTTGCACAACTGAAAAGTCTACCTTAAATGCATTAGATGTTCTTTAGAATCTTTTGAAAATACAGTAACATCATCTAAATAAACAAGGATGCATTTATTTAATAAGCTGTGAAAATCCATGTCCATTGCACATTGAAACATTGCACAACATTTGAAAGACCAAAAGGCATCCTTTTGTAAGCATAAGTACCCCACTTGGTGGTAAAAGTTGTTTTATATCTATCCTCTTCCCGGACTAAAATATGATTATATCCACTGTAACCATCTAGAAGAGATAGTCTATCTGAACCTGAGACTTTTCTCAATCCATATTTGGGAGTGGGTAATGATCTTTTAATGAATCTTTGTTAAGGTCTCTAAAATCCACACATAATCTAATTTCTCCATTCTTCTTCCTAACAGGAACAAGATTGGCTACCCAACTTGAATGCTTAACTGGAAAGATAATACCTGATTCAATCAACTTAGATAATTCTTTCCTCATCAGAGGTTCTATTTTGGGATTTACAGGCCTCTGTTTCTATCTAACAGGTTTAGAATTTGGTTGTAACTTAATCATATGTTGTGCTAAACTGGGATCAAATCCTTTCAGGTCTTGGTATTTCCAAGAAAAAACATCCTTAAACTCTTTACAAAGATTAATAAATGACTATTTTTCAGTTAAGGAACATACCTTTCCAAGAAATAGATTTTTCCCTTCATCAACCGAGATCTCTTCGTAATTATCAGCATGAGTTGACATTTTAGTCTTGACCTTTCTTAACTGATCGTCAGTGTTGAAGATGTCTTCCAATGTGACCAATCCTAGAGGCACTTTATTTGTCTTCAGCTGAACAATCTAATCACCATATAAGTGTTGTAATTTATCCTGATTAACTACAGAAAACTCAGCTTCTTGCTGCAAAAACCTACAGATTTGATCATCACTTTCAAAAACTTGCCAATTTGAATCATTATCAGGTATTGAGGGCCTGAAAATTAACTTTATATGAGGCTAGATTTTGTTATTTTCAATTTGTTCCAGCACTTCAAAACTAGCCCCAACTGCTGCAAGTCTGTCTGCATGCTTGTTTTCAGCTCTAGGAATAGACTGAATGTTAATAGCATCAAAATATTCCATTAAGTCTGAAACTCTATGTCTGTAAGACTTCATTAATGGATTCTTACAAACATTGAAATTTCTTACTTGATTGATAACCAATTCAGAGTCACCAAAAATCTGTAGCATGTTGATACCTCTCTTTCTGGCCCAAAGTAAGCCATGAATTAAAGCTTCGTATTCAGCTACATTACAAGTGCATGAAAATTGGAGACTCAAAGCTGAAAAATACCTTTCGTTTGTTGGGTAAGTGAGCATCAGACCTGCTCCCTTCTTTCTTCTTAGCTCCATCAAAATGAAGCTTCCAAATCCCTTCTGATGAATCTTCTCTTTTGGACAACAAGGGAAGTGGTGTATTTTCTTCATGCATACAATACACACCAAAAATAGTGTTCTTCAACTTCCTTAAAAGGATCATGAGCATGTTCTTCCACTCTCTTTTCATCCATGAACATGTTAGAAACACCATCTAATGCTGAAACCTGAGCTACCTCATCAAAGTCATATTGATCTAAGGCTGAATAAATAACAACCGCGTTTGGAGAGTGAGGCTTAATATGAAATATGGCTAATGACTCTGAATTGATAGTAAATTTGGTGTCGTAACAAGTACTAAAAAATAAGGACCGATCTGAAGAGAGTATATGTATCTCAATGTGCTTTATCCTCTGATGATGTATTGAATTATGTGTAAGAGCTATAGTTCTTTGGTTTTCGCATAAAAAAGGAAAATTGTCTAGATCTTTCATCTTTATCTCATTGAATAATATTTTTAGCCATAGAACCTCTTGTGCAGCTTCCATTTCACTTTTATACTCATCTTCTATTGAAGAGATAGAAATTGTTGGCTATTTTTTGTTGCACCAAGTAATCACACCTGCACCAAATTTAAACACATAACCAAAAGTAGATTTTCTATCCAATACATCACCAGTATGATCAGAATCACAAAATCCATATAAGTTAGCATTTTCCTTCTTAGTATAATGCAACCCATAATTTATTGTTCCTTGAATATATCTAAAAGTCATTTTTGTAAGATTCCAATGATCTATATAAGGTTCCTGCATAAACCTGGAAGTAATTCATACTGCATAGGAAATATTTAGTCACGTGATAGGTAGATAAATCAAACTACCAACTAACTATCTATATAAAGTAGGATCAAATTTTTCACATGCATGTTTAGGATCAATTTTCAATCCAACTTCCATAGGAGTAGAAATTAGTTTATAATCAATCATGTTAAACTTTTTCAGTAAATTAGTTGCATAATGTTATTGAGAAACAACAATAAAATGTTTATCTTGAAATACAACCTTGCCAAGTAAATGATGTAGAAGAGCTAAATCATTCATTTCAAAGTATTGTTTTAATTTTTCTTTAATTCTACAAATTAAAGAAATATTATCAGTAGTCATAAGAAAATCATCAACACATATACAAACAATGATAATGTGTGATCCTTCTTTCTTAATGAATAGATCATTGTTAGAAGAAAAATTAACAAATCCTACATATTTAAAGAATGAATTAATTTTCACATACGAGGCTCTAGGAGCTTGCTTTAAACCATACAAGGATTTTTTCAATTTACAAACATAGTTTTCTTTACCAATTTCTTCAAACCCTTTAGGTTGAGACATGTAGAGTTCTTCTTTTCAATCATCATTCAAAAAAGTATTTTTCACATCCATTTGGTGGATTTCTGATGCGGGAGCATAACTTGCAGAGGCCATAACTTTTGATCCGACCGTTGGATCGTCCTGAAATTTTACAGGGTGGTAGATATAAATTAGTACTATGCTGGAGTCAACTTTGCTTGCAAGGTTGTGCTCATTTTGGCACGTTTTCGGGCCCGGATTCCGTCATCTAGTGGCCTAAAATTGGCTCCGAATGTTTTTTCCGCTTTTGACTAGGTCTTAGAACTTTAATAACTTTTGTTGTGCTTGTCAGAATAAGTCCAAATTTCACGTGAGCCCTAATTTATGAATGCATATTTGGCATGCAAATTTTGGGGTCAATCCAAGTTGTTTTACATTTTAGGGTTTTTTGGCATTTTAGGGTTTTTGGCATTTTAGGGTTTTAGAGTAATCTTGAAATAAAAAGAGAATTGTAATGATGTAATAGATCAATGTGAATTCTAGAATGAGAAGTAAGCTATTTTGAAACTCTTGGTTTTATTTGTAAAGCTTTTTATGTGTGTTTTTGGAGGTATTTCAACCTCTTGCAGCTGGATTCACATCAATTGGTATCAGAGCAGGATTTTGATCTTGCGGAAATAGTTAAGGTGACATATTACATTTTTATGTGTAGTTTTTACCTCTATTTTATATAACCATGGGTAGACGTGGGAGGGGAGGTTATGCCCAGATGAATAGGCATATGCAGGAGCTACAGAGACAAGTTGCTGAGCTCATGGGGGAAGTTACCTGCCTTAGAAGGAGACATGCAAATGGGGATGCAAACCCAAATAGTGATATTGAAGAAGAGACTCCATTAATGAATGAAGGAGGAGATGAAGAAGAAAATGAGAGAGACGAAGAAACCTTGAATGAGAGACCATTTGAGGAGAGATTGATCAAGGCCTTAGAGGGAAAGAATGACGACATCAAGATTAATGTTCCTGATTATGGTGGAGGGTTACGACCAGAGGAGTTGATTGACTGGTTAAATCACATGGAAAAATTCTTTGAGTGGAAAAACCTTTTAGAGGAGAATAAGGTTAAGTTTGCATGCACTAAGTTAGCCGGACATGCATTGATCTGGTGGGATCACCTACAAAATGAAAGACAAAGGAATGGAAAGGGCAAGATCCGAAACTGGAATAAAATGGTAAAGAAGTTGAAAGAAAAGTTTCTTCCTGTAGATTATGCTCAGACACTCTTTCGAAGGTTCCAAAACCTAAGACATAAGGATCTCAGCATTGAGGAGTATACTAATGAATTTTACAAGTTATCAATTAGGGTGGAACAGGGAGAGTCTGAAGAACAAAAGGCTACACGGTACATAAATGGGTTGAGTTACACCATACAAGATGAGCTGAGTATGCTTCGGATCCATAGCCTAGATGATGCTTATCAACTTGCATTAAAGGCAGAGGAAAAGAACAAGAGGAGTAATTTTAGAAGAGTTGTGAAGAGAGGTCCATCATCATCTCCAATGAGGGGTAGGGGTAGATTTGAATCTACAAAAGGTGAATCCTCTAATACAGAAGGGCATGAAGGTTCTGGCCAAATCCATGGTAACTACCAAAGAGGTAGGGGGTTTCAGAGGGGAAGAGGTTATAATGGAGGACGGGGCTGGAATATCCCCCAAAGGTAATATACATGTTACAGATGTGGTGAAGAGGGGCACAGATATTTTGAGTGTCCGCACTATCCTACACAAGATAGATGGCAAGGAGAAAAACCATGAGTAAATCTGGTTGAGGCTGAAGAGGAAGAAGAAATGGAGGTTTCTGCAGACTTTTAAACCCTCATGATAAGGAGGACGATGATTGTCCCAAGGAAGGAGAAAGAACGTGACGTTGCTGGAGCTGATTCGTGGCTTCGAACAAATATATTTCACACAAGATGCACCTCTGGAGGAAAGGTATGTAAAATTATTATTGATGGTGGTAGTTGTGAAAATATGGTTTCAACTGTAATGGTTGATAAACTGAATCTGAATTGTGACAAGAACCCATATCCCTATCGTATATCATGGTTCAAGAAAGGAAATGAAGTAACCATAGATAAAAGATGCCTTATAAAGTTTTCAATTGGTAATACCTACAGGGATGAGGTGTGGTGTGATGTTATCCCAATGGATGCATGTCATATATTACTGGGTAGGCCTTGGCAATATGATAGAAAGGTTACACATGATGGAGGGAAAAATACATATACCTTTTGGAAGGATGGTGTAAAGGTGGTCTTATTACCCTTTAAGGAAGAAGAGAAGAATGAGGGCTTATTGGCTACAAAAGAGTTTGTTACAGAAATGGAAGAAGCTGGATGTTGTTATGCACTAATGTCAAAGAAGTTGGAGAAAGAAGGCTTTAATACACCTATTGCAGCAGAAAAGATACTCAAAGAATACCAAGATGTCATACCAGATGAGCTACCAGATGGGTTACCTCCAAAGCGAGATATTCAACACCATATTGATTTGATCCCAGGATCGGCCCTTCCAAACCAGGCAGCCTATCGGATGAGTCCGACAAAGAGTGAAGAGTTGAACAGACAAGTGACAGATCTAATACAGAAAGGGTTAGTGAGAGAAAGCATGAGTCCATGTGCAACTCTAGTGTTATTGACTCCAAAAAAAGATGGAGACTGGAGAATGTGTGTAGACAGTAGAGCCATAAACAAGATCACAATTAAGTATCGGTTTCCAATTCCGCGATTGGATGATATGATGGATGTGCTAGCAGGAGCCCGATATTTTAGCAAGATTGACCTACGGAGCGGTTACTACCAAATCTGAATCCGTGAAGGGGACGAATGGAAAACTGCTTTTAAAACAAAAGATGGATTATACGAGTGGATGGTGATGCCATTTGGGCTATCTAATGCACCCAGTACATTCATGAGGTTGATGAACAGAGTACTCCGAGAATACAATGGTAAGTTTTTTGTTGTCTATTTTGATGATATTTTGATATTCAGTAAGACAGTGGAAGAACACTTGTTACATCTGAAATTGGTGCTAGACTTGTTACGTAAAGAGAGTCTATATGCAAACTTAAAGAAGTGTAGATTCCTTCAGAAGAGTCTTGTTTTTTTGGGATTTGTCATATCAGGGGATGGAGTGAGGATGGATGAGGAAAAAGTAAAGGCAATTCTGGAATGGCCTATTCCAAGGAATGTGACAGAGGTTCGTAGTTTTCATGGATTGGCAAATTTTTATAGGAAGTTCATCAGGAATTTCAGTAGCATTGCTGCACCCATAACAGAGTGTACAAAAGGGAGGGAGTTTGTATGGACCAAGGCAGGGTAATAGATAGTTTTGAATTGTTGAAGAAGAAAGTATCAGAAGCACCTGTTTTGGTATTGCCAGATTTTAGCAAGGTCTTTGAGGTTGACTGTGATGCCTCACATGTTGGGATTGGAGCTGTGTTGAGTCAAGAAGGACGACCAGTGGCATTCTTCAGTGAAAAGCTAAATGAAGTCAGGAGGAAATATTCTACTTATGATGTGGAATTTTACGCTATTGTTCAGGCATTAAGGAACTGGAGACATTACTTGGTAGCAAAGGAATTTGTACTCTTCACTGACCATGAAGCCTTGAGGTATGTAAACACACAGAAGAAACTAAATAGTATGCATGCAAAATGGGTTTCATTTTTGCAAGAATATACTTTTGTTTTAAAGCATAAGTCTGGTAAGCAGAATCAAGTTGCTGATGCCTTGAGTAGGCATGTAGCCCTTTTGACAACAATGGAAAATAAAGTCCTACGGTTTGAGGCAGTTAAGGAATTGTATGAAGGTGATCCTGATTTTGGTGATGTTGTCAGAAAGCTTAAGGAGCCTACAGTAGTTAGTGATTCTTTTGATTATTTGATACAGGATGGTTATTTGTTTAGGGGGGAACAATTGTGCATCCCTGCTGGTTCAATGAGAGAAAATATTATAAGAGAATTGCATAGTGGAGGGTTGGCTGGACACTTTGGTATAAGTAAGACAATTTCTCTTGTTCATAGAAAGGTATTATTGGCCAAAGGTAAAGAGGGACATCAGTAGGGTTGTAGCAAGATGTAGAGTGTGTCAAATGGCTAAGGGTCATGCACAGAATACTGGGTTGTATATGCCATTTCCTATCCCTACAGGGCCATGGGTTGATCTGGAGTATGGATTTTGTGTTAGGGCTTCCTAACACACAG
>JAHRHJ020003806.1:0-114806 GCA_019776745.2 Taxus chinensis | reverse complement strand
TATGTAGGTAGCACTTTCAGGGCATGAGGCCCTTAGAGGTTAGCTTGGCCACTTTCTACCCTAACCAATTCCTTCTCCCCCTTTCCTAGCCACATTCTACCCTAGTTAGTTTCGTTTTATATCAAAAATTGGAAATTACACCAACAAACAACAATTGCTTCACATATTTACCATCATCACTCATACATTCATTATGCCTACCATTTCTTTACTGTTATCATGCATTTTACTACAAAACATCTTAACGTGATCCATATCATCATTAATTACACAAATTAATGCATTACAAACCTTAACCAACCTCAACTCAACCATAACCTAAACCCAGCCTAAACTTCATCATACCTAAGTCAACCTAACTCAACCCATGCCTATGACCTAACTCAATCCATGCATATGACAATTCATCCTATGCCTAACCTAACTCAATCCATGCCTAAACTAACCAACCTGACTCAATCCATGCCTATGACCTGAATCCATCCATGCCTAAACCAAAAACCTGACTCAATCCATACCTATGACCTGACTCGATCCATGCCTATGACCTGGCTCTATCATGCCTACACTACTTGGTTTCCATCACATATACAAATCAAAATAGCAAGTTAAACACAACCATATACACATCATGCCATAATCACCATCATCTCTATAAATAAATCATCCAAACATGTGTATCCATATACATGACTCTCAAATATCTTTGGCACGCAGGCCGGTGTATATAACAAAATCTCAAAAACTCTCATGTACATCCTCACTATCTTCGGCACGCAGGCCAGTATATATGTCAAAAATATGATGTCAAAAATAAACTAATCATGCATGGAGCTCAATCATCTCCCCATCTGATATCCAAGCATGTCTCATTTTCTCCTCCTCCTCTGCTCCTCTAGCCCGGCTTCTGGCTGACCTCCCTCCGCCTCACCCTGGTCTATGGCTCCTGATGGTCCTTCCATTGGAGCTGGCCTCCGTGCACTAGTGGCCTCACCCTAACCTGGCCCCTAGGCTCGTTGGCCCCCTGTACTCTCCACACTATGTGTGTGGATCTTCTCCTCTCACTCGAGGCCTGTTGTGCTCTGTGCTTGGCATATGATAAGACATATATCCCCACTGCCATCAAATGATCCTGGTAGTATCTCACCTCACCCATGGCATCTCTCAATCTAGTAGTAGGTACTATCTGTGGTGGTTCCATCGGCCTCTGACCCTACCCTACTCCTGCCTGAATAATGGGACCCTGTCCCCACCCCTGTGGTGGTGCCATTGGCCCTAGATCCTATGCACCTATACCTAGGCCTGAAGGACCACTATCTGTGCTTGTGCAGTGGCCAACTAGCCCTGTAAACCTGTAACTTGTCCCTATGTCATGGCCAACTGGCCCTAAAAACCTATCACCTATGCCTGTAGGGTGGCTACCTACACCCCATCTCCATCTCCACCCTCTCCCTCTCCCTCTGGTGCGGGTACTGGTCCCTGTATTCCCTGTGCCTGAAAAGCAACCACCTGTGCCTGCAGAGTCACAACCTATGTGCCTCAGCCCCTGTCAGATGTCCCTGTACTATGCCCAACTAAGTCACCAGGGTAGCCACCTACCCCTATAGGGCATCTCTCTGAACTATGATGGTAGCTAAATCTGGCTTGCCCCAGCCTCGGCGGTACTACTCGTAGCTGTGTAGCCCACCACTGTATGTACCTGTCTGTCACCCTGGCATCATCTATCTGTCGGTCAACCGGCTGCTCCTCCTACCCAATCGGCACTGTAGGTCATGGTGGAGACATACGCCTCTCCACATCATCTCTCCTATACTGAGGAAAGGGTGGAGGTATATCCTGTGGCAAACTGAACTTCCATCTGACCTCAGTCTATGGGTATCATCTCATGCTCCCCAGCCCACCGCCCCTTTATCCACCTGTAAATCTGTAACCCATCCAACTCTGCCACCATCTTCCTGTATGAAGGGAAGCCCACATATGGCCTCTAAATGATGTCCACACTGGACAACCCCTCCAGTAATCACCTGTAATAGGCTACATCATGTGTAGCTCTCACCGCTTGGTGCTCTCCCATAACCAGGCACCCATCACCTGTAGCCCACTCAAACAAAACCTGGCTCAAATGCATCAGCTCGAGGCATACCAACTGGGTGCACACACACAATGTGCTCATAGGCCCAACAATGTAATAAGAATGTGCAGCACAAGATGAATCATCGTAGTCACCCATAAGCCCACAACTCCCTGTATAGTTGTACCAAGAATGTAGGTGCCCATGCAAACTGAGTCCTGCTCTCCACCATGTCATGTAGGACCCCCATCAGTGACCATGGGAATCTCCCACCCTCTACATCTGGCAGTGCAAAACATCAGACTACCTCCATCAGAAGCACTACCAACCTCATCTCCTCGGGGTAGGCTCGGTACATCACCCCATAGCTCATACTGGCACTGTGGAATCCTAACAATGCCAGCCCCTCTCCAAACACTGGTAATAGTAACTCCTCGGATGCCTCTGAGGAGATCAAGTAAACCTGTGTACCTACTATAGGTAGTCACAGGATCCTGTAAACATCCTCTAGGGTGATCGTGATCTCACCCGTCAGAAAATGGAATGTATTGGTTGCCGAATCCCATCTATCGATGAGGGAAACCATCAAACTCACCTCCCAGACTACGTGTCGGTAGCATCTGACCCCAATCAGGCCCACATCTACAACATGGATCCACTCCTCACATGTCATGCTCCCTCGTATCTCCATGAGTAAGGGAGGTACCCTATCCCTCATCCATAGTTGGTCCCTGGCCTGTATACAACCAATCATATTATTAACACTTGACCACACCTGCATGCAACCTTGCCACCCCCACTATACCACTTACCCTAACTAAATCAACCTTTCACCTATATCTATGCCCTAAATCAACACTACCTATCTACCCATGCCTCGACCCCTCACCTATTTTCATTTTTCCCCTCTCACCTGATCTTCCTTATTCACCAACCTACCCATACCTATAACTCTTCCCCCCTACCTAACTCTCCCTACCCATACCTATATGTCCGTAACCCATCTATTTTAGCTCCTTGTGGGCCTACCTCTCTAGCCTTCTGACTAGCATCGGTCAGCATCGACTGACCATGGTCCAACAATAACTGGCATCGTTCGTCACATCTGTGACCGATACCAGTCCTTACCCACCAATGTCAGCTAAGAGAAAACCGACATCGGTCACTGTCGCGGTGAAAAACCCACGAACGCCCTACCCTATTTCTACCCACACTCCTCCTTTCTACCCATTTCCCCCACCAATACCTACCCAATACCTATTCCCACCCCTCACCTAAATCTACCCTCCCTTGTTCCCCTTTTCTCATTACATTCCCTCCATTCAAATTTTAATATTTCCCCCCCAAAAACCCCATTTTCCCTCCTACCCAATTTCTACCCTCCACCTACTCAAAAAAACAACAATAGGAATGGATCTTACCTCATCACATTTCATCTGCATGGTGGCACCTCAGGCCACTGCATAGGTCCACCCAATCCCTCTCCTACCTCTGCCATCACCGATTTCCCACTGGCTCAATCAAATCCAATCAATCACCAATCAAATCACCACGCTTGTAGACCCACCTATCGACCAATGATCACTCACTCTGCGGCTCACCAACTCAGCTCTCTGTGTCATTTGGTCACTTTCCACCTCTTTATCTCTCTCTTGTCATTTTCTCCAATATGGTAAATGACAAATGATTTTCAAAAATGTGGCACTTTTTCTTTTTATAGCCTTCCCGACTTGACCGGCAATGGTTTTACCTTGACCGACATCGGTCCTGTGCCCTAGCCTACCATGGTCGGTTCATGGTGACCGACATCGGTTAATTATGACCGTTGTCGGTTATCCTGCTTAGTCTTATTACTACCCATTACCCCTAATTTGCTGGCCTGAATCCTTTCTACCTCACCCACACCTGACTTGGACATTTCCCTTTACCCTCTTGACCTCATCATTTACCACCTAACCTCTTCATCATTTGGGGACTCCTTATTTTACCCATACCTTGGCCCTACCCATGCCGTGACCTAGCTACTTGGACCTGGAACATTGCTAGTGACCTGTGACCTCATGTGCTCACTATACCTTGTGACACTGTTACCCATGTTGTTTGACCTAATGACCTTACCTTGCCTCTTTCCATGACCATTTATCCTAACCCAACCTTTGGTGTACTAGAACATACCTAAATGTTCCTGCACCTGACCTGTGATGTGTTTCCTGACCATATCCTATACCTTGGATACCGGAATCACCTCAACCTTGTTTGGATAAACCTATCGACCTTAGACAATGTAGAGTTTGCATGCTCTTCAACCTGGTACCATGCTGCAGTTTATACATGTGCGTGTGTTTGACTGTTACTACCTTTGACCCTGACCCATTACCTGGATTACCCGATTGGACCTTTACCCTTTACCCCCATTGTCCCACCTTCCTCTTCATCACATTCACCTTTTATCAAACCACTCACTGATTCTACCTTCTACCTCATCAGTTCCTAGTTTGAGGGGGATCACCTTCACCCACACATGGGGCAACCACATCTTATTTTTGTCAGCGTCACTTACCAATACAAGCTACACAACAAAAAGGGGCAAAATGTAGACACCAAAATTGGGTCACACTCCCCTTGGTCCCTCATCAAATAATCACCTTGAACACACTCACCTAACCATGGCCCCTTTCACCCCACACTAATATTAATTTAATTTTAATTAAATTAATCCATGTCCTCACAATATTTATTATTTAAATATCCTAATTAAGATAATTCTCACACCACCACCTCACCTATACACCTCACCTAGCCACCTCACCCCAAATCTATTCTTAGTATGTTGCCATAACTAACTAAGACCTACCTAAACCCTAAAAATCAAATCCTACATTCCCTCTAACCACATTCCCACCCATTAGAAAAGAAGCTTCCATTCTAATCCACAAAAAGAAATGAACAAGATCCAAGAAATCAAGCAGATCTTCCCATTTTAGTAAACCTAGGAAATCCCACCCTAACTGACGTCGGTCACCCTAAACTAATGCCAGTCAACCTGGAACCATCATTGGTTACCTTTTATTCCCTTTGGTAACCTTATTTTGAGGTTGGCACATTCAGAGAGAAAAAAGATGAAACTAGAGCTACATGCAATCATAACTAGCATTCACACACACATCTGAACATCCACAGCCAGCATCAGAAGTGATCATAGAGCCATTTGCATTCACGAGAGCATCTGGGGAAGCACCATCACCACAAAAAATTCCATCCATCTGATCAACTTCCATTTCCATCCATCCACCAAGCTCATATAACAGTAAGTATTTTGTTACCAACATTCATCTAATTTCATTTTAGTAAGCTTTTATTATCTTTATTATCAGTTTCTACTTGCATCTCCATTCTCCCATCATTTACTTTCATGCAAACTTGAACTTCCTTCACCCACACCATTAGATTACCCATACCTCACTTGTTAAACACCTCTGACCACACCTAAGATTTCTAAACCTTTTCATTTCCCCACCATTTACATCAAATCCTCAAATCTGTCCTCTAACCATTTTCTTTAATAAGTTTCCTCACCTCGACCATACCGATGCCGGTTACCCATGACCATCACCAGTTTCACTTGAATCATCATCAGTTACACTAGACCAACATCGGTCTCTGTGTTTTACCCTCAGACCAAGAACAGAGCCTAAATTCCCCACCAAATACCCAAAACAGCCCAAAACCAGACCCTGACCAGTACCAGTACTCTGACAGAGACCTTGCCCTTCAGATTCAATCATAGCTTAGCCTGTTGTGAATGAATTTTCTTATTGTAGTTGAATGAGATACCTAAATCATTTTAACTACAATAGGATTTCATTTATTGTTAACATTGAATTATTTTAAACAGTGGATTGACAACCTTCTAGGGAGTATCACACTTCCTGGAACTAGCATACGCTAGGAAGTCCACTGTCATATGCTATTTAATCTCTTTTGGTGGTCTTGTTGTTCATTTCAGGTAGTTCCTCCTAGCCAAAAGGAAGCTCTCACGATCAGCTGTGGATCAAGAAGTCATAACGAAAGAAAGGTAGTGTATCACGTAAAACCTGTGGAGTGTAGACAAACCATGTCTATCTCAGTTTTAATGTTTAACTACCCCAACAACCAACATTAAATCTTTAACAATTCCACCCTCTTTTCCAAGCAATTTGATGGAGTGTGATTTAAGAAACAAAGGGCACCCATACTTGGTCTACAAGAAGTGAATGGTGATTAGTCCTTGGTTTGTGGTAGAGTGGTTGTTTTTATTCATTTTTGGGTGTAATCTTATTCTCTCTTATTTATTCCCCACTTTCTATAAATATAAGTGTAAATGCAAAAATTAAAGGTATTTTCTACTAATTCTTAGAGCTCTTTCCTTTTGAGCTTAAATATTTTTCTTGCAGACCTCTATAAATGTCATTAATTTTTCATGCACCCCAACTCTATGAGATTACAAATGGATAAGTTATTGATATTATATGCGAGTTTCATTTATTTCCTTAATACTTATTAGTGTTTAATGTGAAATCTCAATCCTCTCATATGGTTTCAGTCTCATCCAGTTTATTTATCCCATAGTTTATGTGTGCATTTATTTTAGAACTTCACATATGATGTTATATCTATGTCTTTGAAGCCAGAATTGAACCCTTGTTTAGTTTGGTGCATCACCTTTATTTATTTTTATTATCTCACTTTCTAATAGTGGTTCCTTGGAATTATTATATTAGGACTAGTTAGTGGTAGTTTTAGTTAGATAGAAAATAATGAACTAGCCTTACTTGTAGATTGGTCTCAAAAGGAACCATTATCCCAAACTTTGGAGGTCTTTCCATGTTTCACTAAGGTGCTAAGATTGGCTTTAGCAAGGGGTACAATCTTAGGTTAAAATAGGAACTTCTAACAGGTAATCTCCCATGGATAACTTAATCTTATGACATTCACAATTAACTATACTTCCAGCTATCACCATGACTTGAAACACTAGGATAGATAAACAAAGAAATTTAAGTGTAAAGATAATTTATGATTGATGAAGTTTCAAGTAATAATATAGTTGATCAATATTTTCACCCTTTCTTTCTTCATGGACCCAACTACCTTAAGGTTTTGTGGGGGGTACTAGTGCTAGAAATTGCATGACAAGATATAATTAGCTGAGATTCCTTATTCACAATCTCAACAACCTCTTCATCTTTACTATATTATTCATCCCCTTATTCTTCTGCATTCAAACCCTTAATGTAAGATAATTTATTCTTAGAACATTTATGTCCTTTAATCCATTTACTATCACAACTATAACATAGTCCTTTTGTTTGATTCTCTTCACTTTATTTTTGAGTCGGTAGGGTAGGTTGATGGAATGATGGTACTGAGGTTATACGATATCTAATGGTAGTGAATTTATTCCTCTTCATGGAAAAGAATTTTTCTTCTTCCCTACATGCCATGATAATAGACTCAGAAATAATGAGTGGATCAAACATTTGTACCTCATGTTAGATGTGATCTTTGACACCATTTAGGAATAGATCATTCATATTTTTATATATAATTGTATACATATACAATGAAAAACTCTAGAACTACTGAATATAATCCTTTACTGACCCAATTTTCTGTAGATTTTCTAATTGGATAAAGTAGTTCTTGTTATCTATCAAAAGTGCACCCTGTGATTGAGGGATAACAGGTGTTCTAAGATTTCTTTTCCCTCACTTCTGTCGATACAATGGAAACACCTTAGGGATTTGGATATGCCTATGTTGAGGTGATTCTATGGAATTACAAGTCCGGTTCCTTTTTGATGTATCCTAAAACTAATTAATTGTGGGGTTTAAGGGTGAAAGATGGATTCAAAATGAAATTAAATGGGCTCATAAACCAATATTATTGAGGGATTTGACTCAGTAACATGTAAAATATACTAAGAACAAATTAAAGGAGCACGAACCAATGGGTTTCAGCTCAATCCTAAGGCAAACCACTTTCGTGTTGAGGGACTAATCACAACAACACAGTAGATAACTTCCACATTAAGACTATGCAGAAAACACCAATTTGTAGCAAGGTGAGCTTAGTAATTCATGGGATACAATTTCAAGAGTTAATAAAATAATACACACCACTGCAAATAATTAGAAAGGCAATAACTGGTTCTCATTCAAGGGAAAATCTAGCCAAAATGGGCTTCAACACTCAATCCAAAAGTCCTCATGTAATACCTTTTTTTGTGTTTTCCCAATGCACACAATATATAGAAAAAAATTCACTCCTACCCTCTAAAAATAGACTGTAGTCTAACTATACATGCATGGTAATTTTAGCCTTTTCAAGGAATAAATAATAAATAAGGCCTAAACTTACACATGTTGTTACATGAGGCAAAAATAGCCTTTCTTTCTCCAAAAATAGCGCAAGTCAAATTGCTTTGAATCCTTTATTCTGATGCATGAAGTGTAAGGTCACCTTGGAGAGTTTAAGGTAACTGGGTCAATAATTGGATTGCTATTTTAAACTTTTTTTGGTTTGCAAGTTTCCTTTTGCAAGAGCATGCACTTTTTCTTCTTCCATGATTTCACACTTGTCTCCTTTATTATTTTGTATAAAATATATTCTTTGTCTAGCTTTGCAAGTGTTACAACTGGCCTTTGGATTATTAACACCTTTTGTCTTACTCAGGCACATGCAAGTTCTCAAACATGGCCACTTTGACCTTAAATAAAACTTACTCAAATCTTACCTCTTAGCGTGCAATGATTAATATAGACCAAAGGTCCCCCCATGCATAATTAATCAATGATTAACTCATTAAGAATAAAAATCTACCCATGGCATTAGTAGAGGGTCAAAAATATATTGACCATGCCTTAACCAAGGTTAAGCAAGATGGGGAAATTAATTTCCCATGGGTTACTCATTTGTGTCAGGTAAAAACACTAAAATAAATTCATTTGTTTGTTGGGAGCCTTCTAGAAGGTAATACTCTACAGAAATTGACTTGGCAGCCATGGATTTTAAATTTGAAGCTCTTAATGACTTTGTTGCTCTAGTTTTACAATCTACAGGCGGGGTTTACGTTTTCTTTGATGTAGCATCCATGTAGAGATTTTTTCACAAATTTATGCCCTTTTACACTGATTAAGATGCCATTTTCACTTTGGGCTAGTTATGTGACTCGTATGCAAGCTAGGATTTAAATTCTTTGCATCTTTGAGCTCTAACGCCATTGGTAAAAGCTTCTAGTTTCGAGGATCTTACCACATTCTGGAAAAATGGTTCGAGATACTCTTAAAACTGGTAAAACCTCTTGCATTTATATTTCTTAGAACATATCTCTGTCTATTTGTTCAATTCAGATTTTCTTTTGAGTTGGGGTTTCATCATATGGGAACATTGAAGTCTAGTTCACAAAATCATTGGCCTGACCACTATTCTTCATACCCTAAAGCTCTGTTTTCTTGCTATTTCATTGAGTATGTGAGGTAAAACACTTTTCTCTGGATCTTCTGAGAAAAAAATATAGGTTGTTGGTGTCGAATCACAGCACCCCTGGGACTCCGCAACGCGATCGTTTGAGACTCCCAGTGCGATTGCACAACATGGAGCTTTTCCCAAGTGTGGGACCTCGCGAAATCGGAAAAGCTCTCCAGATGAAGGCCGGCTCCTATTCCTCTGTTCAGATACACCAATGAAACGCAGAGGTTTACTCAAAAACCTAATCTAACTACCAAGGAGACAGGGAGAGAGAAATGCATAAAAATAAACCTAAGCTAAGGAGGTGATGCACCGAGGAATGAAGAACATATGTTTTGCCAATAAACACAAACCAATAAAATGTAATGCAAAAGATATGCACAGATAGCCAGATTCACAGTGAAGATCGGAAGGACGCAAATAAACACGTAGAGGGTTGAGAAAACATCCACAGATATGCATTAATTTGCTCCAAGGGAGGATACAACACTGCAAAATGCCAAGAGGCAAGGTTGCATTACAATTTCAAATGGGAAGGTCCTTTGCTCCACAACTGCACCTGCCAAAGAGAAGAAGGGAGGAGGCACAAAACAAAATGTTCGACCTTGATAAGAGCCTCTCCTTTACATTATATAGGAAGAAGAAAAAAATGAGAGGAGAAAAGTTCGCCCCCCTTTTCCAACCACCTCCAAAACTGCACTTAACTCTTCAACAACCATGGTGGTAGGTGAGATCCCCAACGCCTGTCGGGTTCGGAACTCCCTTGTGCATTTGCATCGGGTATAGAGGACTGCTCGACATGCCTCTGATCCGTGTGTTTCCGACTTGTTAACCCGACTATGAACCCGATTTCCTTGTGCGTCAGGTTTTCTACCCCTTGCGACATGTCTTTTGGTGTCGGGCTTTGGCGGGCTCCCGACATGCTTCTTCGACGTGCAAACCCGACTTATTTTTGCGCCATGGAAACCCGAATTGCATTGTGTCGGGTTTTGACGACCTCCCGACATGTTCCTTTGCCGTCGGTCTTTCCGCCTCTGAGGCCCGCATACATGTTTTCTTCGCTGTGCATATGCATCGGGCTTGGGAGGATGCTTTTCCGTGCCTCCACTTCCTCCCGACCCCCGCGTTTGTCCTGTGTCGGGTTTTCTGGCCTTCCTGCGTCCCATATTTTCTTTGCGCCCTGTCTTTCCGCAATGATTCGGGCCGGGGAGGGAAAATATACAACAATTTGGCGACTCAACGGGATTACCTGCCTGCCTAGGTAGAAGATCAGTGGCCTTTCAGCAATCCATTGGGCATGGAGTCATAAGCAATAAACTCGAACTAATCTGATATCTGATCCTGAGCCTGAGAACAAAATGCTGCACTGAACTAT
Organism: Taxus chinensis; assembly: GCA_019776745.2. Lineage (NCBI taxonomy): Eukaryota > Viridiplantae > Streptophyta > Pinopsida > Cupressales > Taxaceae > Taxus > Taxus chinensis. Next base: position 103,851 of record JAHRHJ020003806.1, on the reverse strand, counting down.
GCAAGAGTAAAAACCAGCAACACCAAAAACTATGTACAAAATTGAAAATCATACATGCCCCAAATGGAACATGCAGAGTGTGCACAAGCACTTCTTCTACTGAAAGCAAACCTACCTACTCTACTCTAACTGGAAGCAAAGGCATGAGCTAAACAAACCCTGCAACTGGTTGTGCAAAATAGCTTCCTTTCTTCAAAATTGGCAGCCATGCAATTGATTTGGCACTGATCATGGCTGTTTGGATGGATGGAAAATCAACAAGAAGCTGGTCTTCTACCCAAATCATCAAGGTATCAGCTGAAAACAAATCCAATACCTCTTTTAGTTGCTCTGCATTTGGATTGAAGAGGTATGGCAGCTGATCCTTGGTACTTTGTAGTCTCACCCTCATGCTCAGAAGCGAGCATGACTGGTTGTGGCTTCTCCTTTGGCTCCAATGAAGCCAAATACCTGATTGGGCAAGGTCTGATCCTTTGATATGCCCATAGCTCTGATTTTCAACTCCAAGAATGGAGTTCTCTTGTAGACCTTCCTTGAATGGATGGCGTGGAAGAAATGGTGAAATTCCTTTGTCCTTTCTCTTCCTCCAATGAAGAACATGAAAGATTAAAATCTTCCAATCTTGATTCCAACGAGTTGCTATAAGATACAGGCTGCTGCAAATGAATGTTCTCCTTCATGACAACAGGATCTGGTGTTTGGGATGTGGATGATGAAAGAGAGAATGGTGAAAACTCAACCGGCTCTTCTCCATCAAAACAGTCCTCCAAATCTGACAGGTAAACTGCCTCATTGCTGTCCTGCTGTTCGATGTTCAACTTCCTCCATGGTGTCCTCTTGATCTGCAACTTGACCACCATGGTTTCCTTCACTCTCCAATATTGAGTTTGAGAGATCAAACTCCTCTTCAGTACTAGAACTCGGGAGAGGTGAAGTAGAAAGAAGAACTGAAGGTTCTCCTGTAGCCTGACTTTGTGCTCAAAGCCCTTGGATCCGCAATTTTCTCCTCCACAACTAGGATGTGCTCCTCTTCTTTTGCCTTTAGAGCAGCTTCTTCCTCCTCCAATTTTCGAAGACAATCTTGCTCTTGAATGAGCTCCTCCTCCAGCATGAAGTTTGTCAAGTCAAACTCTTCGATCTGCTGCTCTAGAGGACAAGTTGGGACTGCAAGATCTCCTTCTTCTGCTGCAACAAAATCAGTCCTGACCACCATTTGTTCTCCAACCCCAACCTCTTCTGTAGGCTTAACCATCAAGGGGATCTTTGTCATCCCAAATCTAAGAGCCCAACTCTTCAGACTTTGAATTTCTTCCTCTTTGTTGGCACTCTCTTTTTGTTGTGTTTTCCTTGGCTGGCATTCTGATTTTCATCCTCCCAACATGGATTAGGGAATGCAATAGGAGGAATAGGTTGAAACTCAACTGATTTGACAATTTTGTGTGGTGGTGGAGGCAGTGAAACCTCTTGTTTCTTTGGAGTGGAAGGTACTTCATTTAGCTCTTGTGGAGGGGGTTTGGATTTGGAAGAGAAGAGGGAAAAAAAGATTGAGATGGGATGGAAGACTAGGGGGTGGAGACATGGATTCAACATTTGGGGCAGCAGATGGAGAGTTTGAAACTTGACACTGCTGAAATGATATAGATTGAGAAGGAGGAAAAGAAAGAGTATGAGGTGGTGTGCTTACCCATTGACAAGGTTGCAGAATACTTCTCTCATACACCTCTATTCCTTCAATCCACCTTGTAAGTAATGGCAGTGTTGCAATCATGAAGTCTAACTTCTCTTGAGAGCTGTAATGCCTTGGAAAAGGTCCCACCCATGGACAAGGTGCTCTGCAACCAATTCCAAATGCTTTCATTTGTGCCTGAGCCCTAGATTGCACCATGTTCACCTCCATCTTTTGGATTTTCTCCAGCAGATCTGCATTTTCTTCTTCATTGTCTTCATTGCCTGCATACCCTTGCTCTTGGAAAGCTCCATAGCCAAACTGATTTTGGCATTGCTGCTCATATGGGTATGCATGTTGATCCTGAACTTGACCAAAATGCTGATTTGGAGGATTTGTAAAACATGTTGGAGGTGTGATATATTGCTGTTGTTGATGTGGATTCCATGATGGAAATGAAGTCATGGTTGCACAACTTCATGGAATGGAAAAGAATGAAAGAGATGGAAAGAAAGATGGGTGGAAATGGATGGGAACGGGTTTGTAACTCAGAGAAATGGGTTGCTGATCAGGTGGAGTCGCCAGATGTGTTTTTTGAAAATACCTCTAAAAGGCTAGATTTTGCCAAGTTACACACCAAACCTGGCAATGTTGAAATAGAGATTAAAATTTTGAAGGACCCGGAGGATGTAATCTTCAATTCGGAACTCATGTCATGCTATGCAGCTGCGGATCCCCGAAAAGTACAGGCGGAACTCAGGTCATGCGATGCAACTCACAAAACCCGAATTGCTATGTGTCGGAACTTGGAACATGTCCGACATCCCTCAAAACCCGATTTCACTGCTGTCGGAAATAGGACCATGCAATGCATCCCCCAAAACCCGAATTGCTGCTTTGATGTTCTCGGACCCCGAAAACCCGAAATCACTAAAAACCTGAAATTTTGAAAATCAAAATCTCAAAAAACTAAAGATACCCTTTTGAAGATTACCCTCAGATCTACCAACTGTTAAAATTTTGACCTGTTTTGAGCAAGATAAACCCTTGAAAAATGATTTCGGAGTTCAGGCTAGGAGGTGCAAAATTCGAAATTTGTAAAAAACTGCAATTTTTAGTGCAAATTTCATGAAAACTCCTTCAAATTTTTTATGGAATGACCTCTTGGTCCCACCGGGCGTGCCAAAACTGTTGGTGTCGAATCACAGCACCCCTGGGACTCCGCAACGCGATCGTTTGAGACTCCCAGTGCGATTGCACAACATGGAGCTTTTCCCAAGTGTGGGACCTTGCGAAATCGGAAAAGCTCTCCGGATGAAGGCCGGCTCCTATTCCTCTGTTCAGATGCACGAATAAAACGCAGAGGGCTTACTAAAACCTAATCTAACTTGCCAAGGAGACAGGGTAGAGAATGCATAAAAATAAAACCTAAACTACGGAGGTGATGCACCGAGGAATGAAGAACACCCGTTTTGCAAGATTAAACACAGACCACATAGATGTAATGCCGCACCATGCACAGATAGCCAAAATGCAATAAAAGATCAAAAATGACAGTAATAAATATGTAAGAGGGTTTAGAAGCAACCACAAACACACATATATTGCTCAAGGATCGATTCAATATATTGCAATGGCCCAGAGGCAAAAAACAGCGTTACAGTCCATATGGGAGGTTTTGAAAACTCCACAAATCTCTTGCAAGAAGGAGAGAAGGGAGGGTGCAAAAACAGAAATGTCCGACCTTGATAAGAGCCTCTCCTTTACATTATATAGGAAGAAGAAAAAATGAGAGGAGAAAAATTCGCCCCCCTTTTCCAACCACCTCCAAAACTGCACTTAACTCTTCAACAACCATGGTGGTAGGTGAGATCCCCAACGCCTGTCGGGTTCGGAACTCCCTTGTGCATTTGCATCGGGTATAGAGGACTGCTCGACATGCCTCTGATCCGTGTGTTTCTGACTTGTTAACCCGACTATGAACCCGATTTCCTTGTGCGTCCGGTTTTCTACCCCTTGCGACATGTCTTTTGGTGTCAGGCTTTGGCGGGCTCCTGACATGCTTCTTCGACGTGCAAACCCGACTTGTTTTTGCGGCATGGAAACCCGAATTGCATTGTGTCGGGTTTTGACGACCTCCCGACATGTTCCTTGGCGTCGGGTTTCAGAGGCCCGCATACATGTTTTCTTCGCTGCCTCTCTGCCATGCTTTTCCGCCGCTTAAACCCGCGTTTGTCCTGTGTCGGGTTTTGCGGCCCCTGCGTCATATTTTCTTTGCGACGGGTTTTGATTTACCCGGGGAGGGAAAGATACGCAACAGTCACCATTTAGAAGATATTTGTTTTATACCTTTAGATTGGTTCGAATCTCCTTGATACAAACTGAGTCAACCTTTTCCTGCCAATTTTGAAAATGGGTATTGTATTTTCTTAGATCTGCCTGTGGACGTATTGTGGACGCCATCTTTCTTACTATACCATCGATTTAGAGCATGCATTTTACTTTGGTGCTTAAAACCCTTGACTCACTTTTGTTCTGGCTCCTAGGATACCTTTGTTAGATTTGACCACCATGTGTGAAAGTTGAAACTCTACCTTTAATATTTAGCTGAAGTTCAAGCTACCAACATTGGCCTTTGAGTTATCATCACATGCTTAGATATCATTTAAGATCTCCACCTACCACACTTTGTGGTTGATTTAGCATTTTCCTTTCTCCAGCTGATTCTAATCGTATTTGATCTCTGAAAATTGTTTTTCTTAGACTGTATTCAGAGCTCTGTTTCGATCTAAGCTTTATTAAGATTTTAGGAATTCATTTTGTGTCACAGATCATGGAAGGCTGGAAAACACTTCTTTTTGTTCGAAAGAATACATTGTTAAATCCTGTGATGCATAAGTATGAGTAGCATCTACTTAGTTGGAATCTGACTTGTATATTTTATTGTATGACTGAATTCTCTTCCACTTGCATACATTGGTTTTATTTTCATTACAGACATACTTCCATATTTGACTGTTGGATATGGTGTTGGAAATATTTATCCATGCGTGGAAAATACATGATTGAAAAATTGATAGATTTTCTAATCAAATCCGTACTGCTAAGGCATAAATGTGGGTGTAACTCTAAAACTTGCATACCTGAAATATTTCCACCGAGTCATCCTATCCATTACCTGGTTGAACTGAGAATTCATGTTTTTTTTTTGCTATTTATTTCCATACGAGTTCTCTGATTCTCTGTTGAGGAGATATTTTTTGCAGGTAGCATTCTTTATTCTTATGTTGGACCTGTGAATGTGCTCTTGCTATCGGAAATGGGTCCAAATTGTTGAATCATGAATTTATGTTTTGTTATTCATGGAAGAAAGATTTGATTTCTCTTGACAGTTAGCAGATTGGTGTTTTTTTGTACACTTTAGTAACTGTTGATTTGAAATCAACATTGTCTATTTGCACATGGGTTCTTCATTACATCTTGATATAAACTGTGTTCTAATGCTAATGTTGAACACCTCCATTCACATTTGATTTATTTAAAGCCAATAATCTATTTGATATTTGGGGCTTTCTTGATCATAACATAACTGAAACTTATCAAGTTTATCTTGTACTATAAAATGATTAGCCTCTTTGATGAGTATCACCATTTTATTTCATGAATGATATTTAGATTTATTCTTAAAGACTAAATTTTAGTGATGATGTATTTTATGTTGATGGTGATGAAAAATTTGTATCCTTCTCATGATGAATGAGCATTCTTTGCATTATATCTGGTAGATTTGTTTATATTAAGAGTAAAATGTATCTATAGTAGCTTATTTTTCAGTGCCCACTAAGTGTCATTGACGACGAAATATCCTGACTTGCCTTGTCGTGACTTAATGTTGTCTTGTGTATATTGGCTCAAGCGTAAAGATTTTCAAATCTGGATTTGTGTTTAAACTTGAACTGTATATATTATACTTGAGATGGGTTGTTCCCATTGTGGTCAATGACTTGACACCATATACCTTGGATTGATAAGCTTGCTGCAACTTTCTTTTCTTCCTTCTAGTACTCTATGCATTGAAACTATACCTTGGACTTATTGCTATGCATTATTTGATTCATTTATACTTGATCATCTGTTTGATTTGTTTATTTCATGATTTGAAAGTTGATATTTTGCATTCCTTTCTGTAATTATGATTTCAAGTGCATTACTTGGAAGTCCATTTATTTAAAACTGTGAATATAACAAGATTGAAATCTGGAGCTCTAACAAAATCTCTTTTCTCTTTCAGGTATAATGGCATCTGCTAATGAAGATGGTGGAGAGAAGCAATGAGGACAACAACTCAACCCAAACTGATGGGAATCTAAGAAATGATGGATTCCATTCTTTCTTTGTTCACAACTTTATGTATATGTACTTTCATTTATGTTCTTGTTTTTAGAGTTATTCCTATGGCTTGTGTGGGTTCACTATACTATTATTCCTTATGAATAAATGAAAATATTTTTGTGTAATGAGTTGTATGTACTTCTTATTTCAGTAATTTATTCAATTGAATAGATATTAAATGAACTTGTATAACTTAATACACCTAAATAATTCACTTAATTATGGGAATAAATTTAATTCAATCATAACTTTTGATGCTCATTAAAAATGCAAAATTATTTATAAAATTGTACCTTCCCGCGCTTTAAAACATCATCTGAAATTGTTGTTTTAGAACTTAATAATTCGCATATGTTGTCTTTTCCTGCCTTTACCAAGGCCTTACAGTAATCTTCCAAGGCTACTACGCTATCTTGCTAAAGATGAAACATCAGAGAGGCAATATACACAAGGTGTTGCCTTCCTTCTGTGACAACACTTTTAGCTGTTGATTTAATGCATAACATCATGATCCTAACCAAAACTAGGAAATTAAAATCTATATCCCGCTCTAAGATGGTTACCCTAAACATAGTTAAACTTCTAACTCATTCGTTCTGAGAAATTTAAAAGTTTCGAGTTGACCTTTGGCACAGGGTGCAAAAAAATTATCAACATTTATGGCGATCCTATGGGATAAATCTTGCCTTCTAGCTTTAGAGACTAGTGCCTTTCTCTTGTCCATTGGGCATGGATTCAAAGCCTAATACCAAAAATTATATCCCTTTTCTGAAAACTGAACTTTCGGAAAAAACAAACTAAAGCTGGGAAAATATCTGGTAAACCAGATCATGTGCATCAATGCACTTATTGAATTGAAAAATAGCTGCAAGTGTGTATGGGCACTTATTGAAAGGGAAATCCTAATCTACCTACTCTAACCAGCTGTAAACTGAAGCTAAACAAATCCTGAAATAGGCAGTGAAAAATAGCTTCCATTTCTCAAAAACTGAGGCCATGAATTCAACTTGGAAAATAAGTAATATGATAAAAATGGAAATGAGACATGTACCTTTATTTTTCTCTAAAATCAAGTCCAAAAGCATGAAAAATGTACTTCAATTGATCTGCAACCTGTTCTAGAGGCTTTGGGGCTGATCTGTTGGAGAACATGAATACTCAATCCTTTGTGCTCTAAACAAGGCACGAATTCTGGTACTGCTGAAATTAGGACTATTAAACTAGCCAAATACCTGAATAGGACATGGCCTTCTAACAGATGAAAGATTGATTTTTCTGATTTGATTTGTTTTCACTAATTTCCTTTACGCATTTTGAAGCATATTTGAAGACTGATTCATGAAAGTTAATTTTTTCTGTAAGTATGCTTGTTTTGTTTCATCCTTGGGAACAATTCTTCAAACCATGACATTGAAGATTTGAAAAATGTTCAGCCTCTTTAAGTTATTGTACTTCATCCTACTATCATGACTGATTTTCATTTCAATTCCAATTTGAAAATTGTATTCATCCATGCATCTTTATTATTCATGTTCATCCATGTTACTAGAAAATCAAATTTATATCTTCATGAAAGGTTGTTAACATCTTGGCTCCTTATAGTGTATTTTTATAGTCTTTGTGAACCACTGCAACTCTCTAATAGTGCAACAATATTCTTTTCCATGCATGCAACATAATTAGGGTCTTTACATTCAGTTGCATCTTCCTGTAAAGTCATCTTGAATTGATCTTTCTTGTCCTTTATCCATCCTCATCATTGAAAGGGAAGTTTTCTAAATAGGATTTTTTCAAGCTGAAAACATGTTGTTCATGCATTAAATATTGTTTGATTCATTCATCAAATTTGACCTATGAAAATCCTCCTCATTTAAAATTGATTCTTCCTCTTTTGATGATTTTACAAGTTCTAATGAATCAGTAACTAGTATGAGTATGGTGCCTTCATGCACACTACACTCGGAACATGTGAGATTACTGATCATCTCCCCTCTTATGATTGATCTTCTGTACAAAATCAAATTGTACCTCTTGTCATAGGTTCTTTCTATAACTGTGGAAGATACAATCAAACTAAAACTTTGAAACCCATTGTTGCAAATTCTGTAAAAAGTCCAGCCTATTGTTTTCTTCAATTTTCTGCCCCTCCTTGATGATTTTTTGATCTTCACCTTCATGAATTGGTACTAAGGATGAAGGAGGAGGGGTGAGTTGGTTCTCAGCATGAATTTGAAATTTTTGGGACAAAGGAATGGGGTTCAAAGGTCTGTATGGATGGAAGTGGATTTGGAACAATAGCAGAAAGAAATACTTTGGAAACTTAAATTTGGACTTTCAGTATGTGATTGTGGAATAGAACGGGAAGAATTTAGCAGCAGCCTTGAAAAATTGATGAAATTTGATAAATGGGTTGCATTGGATACAAGGAAGATATGGGGCATTAGATTCTGATGGGGAAGGTAAGTGGGAACATTCCATTGACAGGGTTCCTCAACATGATGCCTATCATTCTCCGTTGCTTGCAAAGATGGAGTAAAAACTAACCATTTGATTAATAGTTTCACTCATTACCTCAAGCCTTTGTTGTGGACTAAGACAACTAGGTGTAGGACCTCCCCATTAACATGTTTTCTTAAGACTATGTTGTTTATCTTGCCATCTTTATATCTTCTCTTTCAGTACTTGCATGATCTTATCCATTTCATGAAAATTTCCTTCAATTTCTTCCTCATATGTATAATCAACATAATCTTGATCTTGGACAGCATAACCCTTTGCATAACTTTGATTTTGGACATCATAACCTTGAACTTGGACAACATAATTGTTATCATAGTGATAGTCATATTGGTGTGCAAGGTTTGAGTTATGGGGATATACATTTTGATAGGGGTCATCGTACTAATTTGAAGAAGAATATGGGTAAATAAGCTATGGATAATCTTGATCTTACTATTTTTGAACAAAGGACTAGGGTAAAAGTTTTGTATTTAGAACAACAGAATGGAAGCTTAGAAACTTAAATTTGCACTCAGAATTTGATTGTGGTATAGAGGGGACATAAATTGCAGCACCCTGAGAACTTCATGACTGAGAAATGGGCTGGATGGGTTGGAAAGGAAGGTATGTGGGCATTGGATTGTGATGGGGAAGGTAAGTGGGAACTTACCATTGAGAAGGTTACTCAACCCGATGCCTGTCATTCTCCACTACTTGCAAAGATAAAGAAAAACTAGATATTTGATTAATAGTTTCATGCATCACCTCAAGCCTTTGTTGTTGACTAAGCCAACTACATGTAGGACCTCCCCATTAACAAGGCTTCCTAAGACTAGATTGTTTATCTTTCCATATTTGCATATGCTCTTTCAGTACTTACACGATATGCTCCATTTCATGAATTCAACCTTCAATTTCCTCCTCATGTGTATAATCATCATAATCTTGATCTTGGACAACATAATCATTTGTATAATCTTAATCTTAGACAACATAACCCTCTGCATAATCTTGATCTTGGATAACATAACCCTATGTATAACCTTGATCTCAGACAACATAATCATTATCATATTGATAGTCATATTGATGTGCAGGGTTTGGGTTATGGGGATATTCCTTTTGATAAGGGTCATAGTACTGATTTGAAGAAGAATATGGCTTAATAGGCCGTGGATATGAAGGATATAACTCTTGGAGGGAAGAATTCCATCGAGGAATCGATATCATGATTGCATGACCTCATCAAAGAAGTAAAAATAGAAAATAAGGTCTACTACTCATGAAAACAGGCTGATAACAACAAAATAATAGATCTGAAATTTTTGAAAAATACCTCGAAAAGGTTGTAGTTGAAGAATGAATGCCACTCTAGTGATGAAAGATGATTCAATGATCTAAAATATGATTCACACAGTCACAAGATGAGTTCTTCTTTGGATCTTCAATCTTCAAAACATATCAATACTTGTCTTTGGTCCCACTGGGCATGCCAAAAATTGTTATCTCTCATAAGTGCACCATGTGATTGAGAGATAACATGTGTTCTAAGATTGATTTTCCCTTACTTCTATAGATATAATGGAAACACCTCAGGGCTTTGGGTATTACTATGTTGAGGTGAGTCTCGAGGATTACAAGGCTGGTTCCTTTTTGATGTATCCTAAAACTGGTTAACTATGGGGTTTAAGGGTGAAAGATGGATTAAAACTGAAATTAAATGGGGTGATACACAAATTCTTTAGGGCTTTAATCGAGTAAAATGCACAATATACTAAGAACAAATTAAAGGAGCTTAAACCAATGGGTTTCTACTCAATCCTAAGGAAAAACACTTTTTTGTTGAGGGAGTAATCACAACAATAGAGTAGATAAATTCCACACTAAGACTATGTATAAAACACCAATTTGTAGGAAACTAAGCTTAATAATTTAGGGAATACAATTCACAAGAGTTAATAAAATAATACACATCACTGCAAATAATTGAAAAGGCAATAACTGGTTCTCATTCAAGGTAAAATATGGCCAAAATGAGCTTCAACACTCAATCCAAAAGTCCTCATGTAATACCTTTTTTTGTGCTTTTCCAATGCACACAATATATAGCAAACATATTCACCCCCACCCCCTAAAAATAAACTACAGTCTAACTATACATGCATGGTACTTTTAGCCTTTTCAATGAATAAATAATAAATAAGGCCTAAAATTACACATGTTGTTACATGAGGTAAAAATAGCCTTTCTTTCTCTAAAATTATCTCAAGTCAAACTACTTTGACTCCTTTATTCTGATGCATGAAGTGTACGATCACCTTGGAGAGTTTAAGGTAATTGGGAGAATATTTGGACTACAATTTTTAATTTTGGATTGGTATGCAATTTTCCTTTTGCAAGTGCATGCACTCTGTTTTATTCCCTGATTTGACACTTGTCTCCTTTTGTATTTTGTGAAAGAGATATTCTTAGTCTAGATTTGCAAGTGTTATAACCGGCCTTTGGATTATTGACACCTTTTGTCTTACTTAGGGACATGTAAGTTCTCACACATGGCAACTTTGACCTTCGATAAAACTTACTCAAGTCTTACCTCTTAGAATGCCATGATTAATATACACCAAAGGTCTCCCCCATGTATAATTAATCAATGATTAATTCATTGATAATTAAAACCCATGTAGAGGGTCAAAACAAATTAGCCATGCCTTAACCGAGGTTAAGAAATTTGGGGGAAATTAATTTTCCATGGGTTACTCATTTGCATTAGGGAAAAACCCTAAAATACATTCATTTGTTTGTTCAGATCCTTCTGGAAGGTAATACTCTATAGAAATTAACTTGGTGGCCATGGATTTTAATTTGAAGCTATTGATGCCTCTATTGCTCTAGGTTTGTAATCTCCATGAGGGGTTTATGTTTTTCTTTATGTAGCATTGATTTGGAGCTTTTGTTTTCACAAAGTTCTACCCTTTTGCATTAATTTAGATTCCATTTTCACTCTGGGTGAGTTCCGTGACTCGTATGCGAGTTGACCTTTAAATTATATGCATCCTTGAGCTCTAATGCCCTTGGTAGAAGCTTCTGATTATGAGGATCTTACCACATCATGGAAAAATGGTTCAAGATACTCTTACAACTCATAAACCCTCTTGCATTTCTATTTCTTTGACCATATCTACGTGTATTTGTTCATTTCAAGTTTACTTTTGAGCTAGGGTTTCATCATATGGGAACATTAAGCTCTGGTTCGCAAAATCACCATCTTGACCGCTATTGTGATGCTAGTTAAAACAACCCACTTGAGACCCATGAACAACCTAGGCTTAGCTAGAAAATTATGGAATAATTTTTTTTTGATTAGGACTTAACGACCAAAGTCTCGAAGACAATAAAATTCAACTGATATTTTTTCCCATTATAATAATTACTAATTTCTGATTATAGAGCAACATAAGTGTAATAGGTCCACCCTAGCTCAAATCTCTCTAGGGATTAATTTAATTATTGATTTCATTGACATTTTAGCTAAATATTCCCTAATTAAATTTTAGGGTTAAGGGACCCAAAAAAATTAAATACCTAAGGTAATTAAATTCCACTAGATCAAGACAAGAGAAGGGTTTAAATTACAGTGAGGGAAAGAACACATAAATAAAGTCAACAAAGAAAGGTCTCACTTACCCACTCTTAGCACTTGATTGAGAGTGTCTACCCGCCAAGATGCTAGGCAGCAGCTACCACTAATAGATTCCAGAACAACTCAAATCCACAAGAACAAACTTCTCTATTTATTGATAATTCCCAGAGGTCACAAGGTCCAAAACTTAGGGCTAGAAGTTTCAGTTAGGTTCAGGGAGTAATTTTCCCCCATACCCAACTCTCTAACAGGCTCATAGTTTTAACTGCATTTTTATCCTTCTTAATGCTTCCAAAATTTCCCTAAACCAATCCCAATGAATAGGAAATTTTCTCACCTTTTTGGTGATATAAATAAGTTCTCCTAACTCCTTACAGAACTCAAGATATGAGCGAGCGGAGTTCTTAGGTCAAATTTTCCACAAGGGGACACATGTCAAGAGGAGGGGAAAGCACCTCCAATGGGTTGGCGGGTTGCAGGGCGGCTTGGGGAATTTTTCCCATCGCGTGGACAAAAATGCAAAGTTTCTTCCACGCCTCCGCGGGTCCTTGGTGGACACGTGTCGAGTCCTGGCGCAAAGAGGGAGAGGGGGAGGGAATTGGCAGAGAGGTGGGAGGATTTAGCGCATTGCGCCCGACGGAGGAAAAAAGGGAGAAAGGGATGTGCGGGTCCGCGCGCCCACGGAAGAAGAAAAGCCCGAGGTGGGGGCGGTGATGCGGGGCCACGGGGAATCTTGTTGAAATTTTCCCAAGGCCAAAAACCAAAGAAATTAAAGGGGTCCTCCCTCCCCGCTGCCACCCCAAGGTGCCACATGGCACCTTCTCATTGGCTACGGGTTGGCGGGGCTAAGATGGAAATTTTTCCAAAATTTTAAAAAAAAAGTCAAGGGTTGAAAAGAAACCGCGCCTCCACCATAGCTCCAAGAGGACACATGGCGTCCTCTGATTGGCTGCAAGCCGGTGGAGGAAAATGGAAAAATTTTCCTAAACCAAAATTTTTCTAAGGCCAAAATGATGGGAAATTTTTGGGTTGCGGGCCCGCCAGGGAAAATTTTCCCAAATTTTCCCGCCGAGGCACAAAAACTTCAAAGTGCCATAATTTTTCTAGGAAGCTTAATTTTGGGAAAATGAGGACTTTTTGGAAAGCTCTCGATGCCCTCTTTGCATAGGAAAACATAAATTTTACATTTTGATAAGTTTTTAAGGGTCAATTTTGCAAAAAGGATCTGCAGGCTTATAATTAGTGAACTGGCAATTTTCAACTTCTCAATTTGGTTAAATTAGATCTCCTCCTTCACTCAACATGTCAAATAGACATGGAGGAATGGTATAGGGAGGGTTTAGGGTGTTTTTGGAAAGTTAATTTGTTCAAGTGATTCAAAATTGTATTTTTCCAATAAGTGACAGAAATGACTGTTGGAGGGATCATTTTCAAATTAACAATGGTTAAGTTGTTTTCTTGAGATTTCTTTGTCAATTTGAATTCCTAAATGTCTTAGCATACTAATCTATAACATTTTTAAGTTGATTGTTAAGTGCAGGTCTGAATTGTATAATTTGATTGCATTCCTTTTTACCGGTTTAAAATTATACACAATGCTAGTGATCAGTTTCTTTGAAGGAGTTATTTATCAGTTTTGTCCTATAGGTATGGTATTTAATACCTAAACTAATCCATTACCTTCAGTTGATTCTAACAATTCATTTCCAAGTTAAATTACAAGTTTGGATTTCAATTTTAATATAATTCCAAGGATGCAAAAACAACATACTTCCTTCCTACGCATTCTTCTTTCCAACAGAGATTTTAATTCACAATAGCAATTCAATTTCAATACAGTCATGCAAGTTTGAGAAGGTAGGGCATTTCTTTATTGACTTACAACAACAACTTTACAACAAAATCTCTTTCTTTTAGCTTAAAAATACAATATACATTACATATAACCATTTTTCACATTCCTTTTCAAAACAGAGAATGGAATATAACTCTCTACATTTCACATTTCAATTTCAATCTTTCCTCATCAATACAAGCAACTTCTCATTTACAATAATTATACAAATCATCCACTTCAAAGTGGGAAAGGATTACAATTAAAAGGGTATTCACAAGGGACTATCAAACTGTATTTTTCCATTGCTACAAAACAATAGCATGCTCATTTTCTCTTTTCTCCAAGTTGATCACAACAAAAAGGGGGAAAGGCAATGCTCTCCACCCAACCAAGACATCCAATGAAAGGAGAAGCCTTCCTTCATCATTGGCCCCCGAGCCCCAACCAAAGTACAATACTAGATGCAATTCAACCCATGGCAACAACTGGCTTCCACAACACAACATTCTTTCACACATGCACATGTCAATATAAAACATAACTCAATACAAAACAATAGTTTACAACTGCAATAACAAACATTCAAATCACAACTCAGGCTTGATCATGCAAGCCAAAGGAGCAAGGACTATGGGGGAAGCTACTTATGCCTCCCAATTGGGAATTGGACATCCACCTATAATCATACCGCCAATATAACATATCATATCCCATAAAATTTATGCCTCCCAACCCCTCCTTATGCCCCCCCACAAGTAAGAAATGCAAGCTATTTCTTTTTCATGCTGGATCCCAAAACCAAAACTCCCTCCACAAAACTCTGATGCCCATGGCATTCCCTTATGCCCCCCACATGGATTTCCCATAGTATTCTCCTACACCTTCCCTAAGGAATTCTACCCAACCAGCCAACAAAAGAAATAAAACATTCTCCATACACACAACTCAACAAGAAAATAACAGCAATAAAATAAGGAATAAACTCCTACCTCTCCATGGAAGGATTTACTCCACACAACAAGCTTTGAATGTCAAAAATATAGTCCCAAAACAACAGTGCCAAAGTATCAAATGCTCTCCAATCTCCTCCAAATCAACAAGAGCTCTAATCACAGAAAAAAATGCACCCCCAAGGATGAATGCAAAGAGGTTCAACAACCAAGCAACAATCTTCACCAAAGATTCTCCAAAGTAAGAGTTCCTATCACAAGAAAAATGCGCCCAAGGAAGCATGTAAAAATGTTTCAACAACCCCCAAAACAAGAAGAGAGTTTGAATTAAACAGAAGAGGGAGAGAAGAGGATGATGTCTATCCATGTAGGATGCCACACTAAACATCCACCAATTCAAACACAAAAGACAAAAATCCATTCTCCCAAGCACAATAAAGAGGTGGGTGAAAAATGACAAGTTACTTGCACACTTAAAAGAGCCCACACCTCAAGGGACAACAATTTAAATGAAATGTAAGAGAGTGCAATCCAAAACAAGAAACATGATGAATAAAATGCATTTTAAAAGTCACAAATCACATCTCCATCCATCAGTATGGTTGGTATATTAAATTTAGAGGTATGGGACAAGTTTTTCTTATCCCACAAGCCTCCAAAAACAACTCCCAAGGAAAATTTCGAATTTGGCATGGAGGTGGAGTGTTTCATACTCCAAAACAAACTTAAACATACTCTTACACAAACCAACAACTTCCATTATTATTTTCCCATATCCCCAATTGATTTATTTAAATTTTAATTATAAGATTTCCAAATTAATCTACCACAACTTTAATAAATTAAAGGAAGGAATACATTATTGATAGAATACATACAACAATAACATTTTACCACATTATAAAATACACAAACCCATGGTCACATGTAAAGATGATCCCCCCCATGGGAATCTCTAACAAAATACAACACACACAAAACAAGTTGTCATGGTGACCTTGTCGAATTCATCTAGAATTCCACTTTGGTTAGTCTCCAATCCCCTGATGTTTCTTGTGATATTTTAAATCTGAAAAACACGAATACCTCCTTCGGGGCCATATTAGAACGTCCAAAATTAATATATAAAAAAATCACAAAATCATCTATACATATGAATCACAACAATCACCAAAGCAATCAATGAAATCATTTACAATTTATATCGACAACTATATCATCATCAAATAATTTTCCTTTTCTAGGTTTACTCATAATCTCAAAAATCACATGTCCAAATAACTTCCATTAAACATCCATGTCCAATAATATATCATTATCCACATGTAAGGCGTCTCTAATAATCATCCTACATCGTAATCAAATCTAGATCAAGAATAATCCATGATCAAATGTCTAATCATCATACTAAATCCAACACTATAAGGATGTCCATCATAGAGTCTACAGTATCATGATCAGAATAAAAGTGTCGAAGGAAAGTGGGCACTACATCTATCATTCATACCCTAAAGTTCTATTTTTTCGCTAATTCATCAAGTATTTCAAGTAAAACCCTTTTTTCTAGATCTAATGAGTAGAAATATTGATTTTTTAGATGATTCACATTGTTTTAAATAATGGGTCACCATTTTATTAAAGAATATCTTTGGTTTATACCTTGAGATGGGTTTGAATCTCCTTGATACGAATTGATTCGACCTTTACCAATCACTTTCAAAAATGGGTATTGTATTTTCTTGGCTATGCCTTTGTGGCCATACTATGGATGCCATCTTGTTTACTTTACCATTGATTTGGAGCCCGTATTTTGCTTTGGAACTTAAAACCCTTGACGCACTTTTGTTTTGGCTCCTAGATCAGCTTTGTTAGATTTGATCACCATGTGTGAAAGTTGAAGCTCTTCCTTTAATATTTAGCTGTTGTTCGGGCTATCAATATAGGACTTTGAGTTATCGTTACATGCTGTGATATCATTTAATATCTCTATCTACTGCACTTTTTTGTTGATTTAGCATTTTCCTTTCTCAAGGTGACTCTGATTGTATCTGATCTCTAAAAATCATTTTTCTTAGACTGTATTCAGAGCTTTTTTTCAAACTAAGCTTTATTCAACTTTTGGGCATTAATTTTGTGTCACAGATCATGACCAGCCGGAAAACACTTCTTTTGTTCAAAAGAATACATTATTAAATCCTCTGATGCAGAAGTATGAGTAACATCTCCTTATTTGGAATCTGACTTGTTGGTTTTATTGTATAACTGCATTCTCTTCCAGTTACATACATTGTTTTTATTTCCATTAGAGACATACCTCCACATTTGACTGTTGGATATGGTTTTGGAAATATTTATCCATACGTGGTAAATACATGATTGAAAAATTGATAGATTTCTAATCAAATCCATACTATTAAAGCATAAATGTGGCTATAACTCTAAAACTTACATACCTAAAATATGTCCATTGAGTCATCCTATCCATTTCCTGCTTGAACTGAGAATTTGTTGATTTTTTTTTTCTATTTATTGACTTACAAGTGCTTCGATTCTCTATTGAGGTGATATTTTTTGTAGATAGCATTCTCTATTCCTATGTTGGACCTGCGAATGTCCTCTTGCTATCAAGGCCAAATTAAAGGTCGGGAGCACACTAGGCAATAGTTTGAGTGGACACCCTCCTAAGAGATTTAGTTACTATTTTTTCCATCAAGTAAATAAATAAAATACATCTATACTCTTGTATTTTGAAATTTACATCATGGTCATAATAAAATAATAATAAAAATATCTTATTAAATGATCATAGAAGGATGTAAAATATTCCGTGGATGAAAAACATTAATTTTAGGAGATGCTGAAAATGCAAAGAATATAATATTTTATACAAGACTTCTTATAAGTCTAATTTAGCCATATCAAGTACGTGACATGAACTCTATCTTGAAATAATGCACCATTGTTTTGCAAAGAAACAAAAAGATTTATATATCTCCCATGGTTTTGTGAAGAGTTGGATTTGGACCAGTTCTATGGATTCCTCCATAAAAAGATAATAGCAAATTTCCCCAAAAAATTAAGAATAGAAAATCAAATACTTTTTTCCTTCAATTATACTCACTTCTACTAGATACATAAGTGACATTATAAAAAATACATTAACCTTTTTCTAGAACAAATCACATACCTACATAATATGGAGCTACATCAGATAATGGGTAACAATGCCAACAAAATCATATGTGCTTATAAGTATGTGATTTTTTCTTTTACTTGCAAAAATATTACAAAAATTATTTTATGTGTATGCGTGAAATTTATGTTATTATATCATAATATCTATAAATGGGTTGATCAATATTAAATCTTCAGATAAATTATTTTAAAATTAAGTTCTAAAATTAACCGAAAAAAAGAAATTTTTAGACTCAAGCACCCCTTGACTATTGGCGCCCTAGGAAACTGCCTAATTTGCCTAAGGTTTAATCCGCCTCTGCTTGCTATCAGAAATGTATCCCAATGGATGAATCATGAATTTAAGTTCTTCTATTCATTGAAGAAAGCTTCGATTTCTCTTGAATCTTAACATATTGGTGTTTTTTTTTGTGCACTATAGATCCTGTTGATTTGAACTCAACATTGTCTCTTTGCACATGAGTTATTCATTACATCTTGATAGAAATTGCATTCTAATGCCAATGTCAAACAACTCCATTCAAATTTGATTTCTTTAAAGCTAATAAACTGTTTGATATTTGGGGCTTTCTTGATCATAACATAACTGAAACTTATCAAGTTGATATTGTATTATAAAATGATTTGCCTCTTTGATGAGTATCAAATTTGTATTTTGTGAATGATATTCAGATTTAATCTTGAATACTAAATTTTA
The DNA here is from genome assembly GCA_019776745.2 of Taxus chinensis. Classification (NCBI taxonomy): domain Eukaryota; kingdom Viridiplantae; phylum Streptophyta; class Pinopsida; order Cupressales; family Taxaceae; genus Taxus; species Taxus chinensis. The sequence continues at coordinate 84,975 of JAHRHJ020003806.1, read as the reverse complement.
GTGACGATGTATTTTATGTTGATGGTAATGAAAACTTTGTATCCTTCTTGTGATGACTGAGAATTCTTTGCATTATATCTAGTGGCTCTGTTTATATTATGAGTAAATTGAATCTATAGTAGCTTATTTCTTAGTTCCCGCTAAGTGTCATTTACGACAATATTTTTCCCTACCTTGTTGTGACTCAATGTTGGCTTGTGTATATTGGCTCGAGTGTAATGATTTTAAAATCTGGATTTGTGTTTAAACTTGAACTATATACAGTGTAGTTGAGATGGGTTTTTCCTATTGTGGTCAATGAATTGACACCATAAACATTGGATTGATGAGCTCTTTATAACGTTATTTTCTTCCTTCCAGTACTTCATCCATTGAAAATTTACCTTGGAATCATTGTTATGCACCATTTGATTCATATGTACTTGATCATCTATATTATTTCTTTCTGTCATGCTTTTGAAGTTGATATTCTACATTCCTTTCTGTAATTCTTATTTCAAGTGCATTACTTGGAAGTCTATTTATTTAAAACTGTGAATATAGCAAGATTTAAATTCATATCTCTAACAAAATCTCTTTTCTATTTTAGGTACAATGGTAGCAACAGGTGAAGATGGTGGAGAGGAGTAGTGAGGAAAAAACTCAACCCAAACTGATGGAAATCCAGGAAATGATGGATTCTATTCTTTCTTTGTTCACAACTTTACGTATATGTACTTTCATTTATGTTCTTATTTTCAGAGTTATTCCCATGGCTTGTGTGGGTTCACTTTACTATTATTCCTTATGAATAAATGAAACTATTTTCATGTAATGAGTTGTATGTACTTCTTTCTATACTTTCTTCAATTGAATGGATAATAAATGAAATTTTACAATCAATACACTTAATTATGGGAATAAATTCAATTTAATCATACTTTTTGATGCTCATTGAAAATGCAAAGTTGTTTGTAAAACCGTACCTTCCCATGCTTCAAACCATCATCTGAAATTGTTGTTTCATAACATAATACTTCACATATGCTATCTTTTTCACCTTCACTAAGGCCTTGTAATAGTATTCCAAGGCTACTGCACTATCTTACTAAAGATGTAACATCACAGAGGCAGTATACACAAGGTGTTGCCTTCTGGGACAAACACTTTCAGCTTCTGATTTGATGCATAGCATCCTAATTATGTCAAAAACCAATAAATTAAAAATATGTGTCCCCTTCCAATATGGCTGCCCCAAACATAGTCAAACTTCTTACCCGTTTAATTTGAGAAACTTAAAAGTTTCGAGTTGACCTTTCATCTTTAAGTTTTTAGATGAAATAGATAAGGGTGTGGGCCAAGGAAGAATACCTATTGTGATGGTCGGTTGAAGGTTGTGCATGCGTTTTGACTTCTTGATCCAATGCTGACTATGAGAGCTTCCTTTTGGCTAGGAGGAACTACCTAAAATACACAACAAGACCACAAGAAAGAGTTAAACAATATATGTCAGTGGGTTGCCTAGCGTGTGCTAGATCTAGGAAGTGTGATACTTCCTTGGTGGTAGTCAACCCACTATTTAATACAATTTAATGCAATAAATAACGTAAATAAATAAGGTCCTACTGTAGTTGATATGATTTAGGTATCTCATCCAAATACAATAAGAAAATCTAACATAACAGGCTAGGCTATGATCAGATCTAGAAATAAAGTAAATAATTAAGGTGTTGGAATAGGTCAGGGTCAGATTCTGGGTCACTTGGGTCACTTGGAAAAGGTTATTAGGATCTGGTATTAGTAGGACTACCAAATATAGAGACCGATGTCAGTCTGGTATTACCGACGATAGTTTAGTAAGAACCGACGATGGTTACTGTGGGCTGGTAATAACTCAATAGTTCATGGTTTTGGGGATTTGTCTGAGACTGAATCAGAGATGGTAAGGAGTTGGTTTAGGTCTGGGGAGGTGTTGGGAATATTCAGAGGTACTCAGGAGTAGACAAAGGTGATTAAAATGGTTATGAGTGATGGGAATGGTTGGGTTCACAGGAAGGTAATAGTGGTGGGGTAAAAATATAAATGGTGGTTGATAAACAAAGGTGAAGAAATCTTATAAACTGAATAGAAATGAAATGGTGCAGGTTAGAGACACACTTACTGTTGTGCAGGTTCAATGGCTAGGTGGTGGTGATGGTTGATCGGTGAAATGGCGATCAGTGTTGCGGCAGTGCTTCCTGGAATGCTCCCGTGAATGCAAATACCTTCTGATCAATGGTTGTGCTGGTTATGGTTGTTTGGATGTGTGAAAGAGCTCTAGTTCTTGCTTGCATGCAAATATCCTTTGCTCCAAAAAATTGAGAAAATGTGTCTAACCTCTCAAAAAAGGTTACCAAAATGGTTATATGGTAACCGATGATGGTTTAGGGTGACCGGCGTCGGTTTCAGGTTGAACTGGCATCTGTTAAGGTGGGATATCCTAGTTTTCCTAAAATAGCAGATCTTGGCTATTCTCTTCCATCTTTTTCTCATTTTATCCCAGGTCTAAATGGAATGTTGCGCTTAGGTACGTGGGAATGTGGTTAGAGGAAGAATAGGCATGTGCTTTTAGGGTTATACTAAGTCTTAGTTTATTAAGGTAAGTAGGGCTAAGTCTTAGTTAGTTATGGAAACATGCTATGAATAGGTCTATGGTGAGGTGGCGGGGTGAGGTGGAAATTAGTTTTAATTAAGGTAATTAAATAATGAATGAAGTGAGGATGAGTATTAATTTAATTGTAAATAATTAAATTAATATTAATGTGGGGTAAAGGGTCATGGTTAGGTGAATATGTTTAAGTTGGCTATTCGAAAGGGGACCAAGGGGAGTGTGACCCAATTTTGGTGTCTACATTTTTCCCCTTTTTGTTGCGTAGCTTGTATTGGTAAGCGACGCTGACAAAAATAGGAAGTGATTGCCCCATGTGTGGGTGAAGGTGATCCCCCTCAAACTGGGCACTGATGAGGTGTAAATATGGAATCAGGTGAGTGGTTTGATAAATGTGTAGGTGGGGAATATAGGTGGGGAAGGGTTTGAGTATTGAGGGAAAGGGTGACAATTAACTCAGGTAATAGGTAGTAGGCCAGGGTCAAAATTGGGTCATGGGTAATGGAAATCAAATGCACACACACATATAGATTGCAACACGGTACCAGGTTGAAGAGCTTGCAAACTCTACATCATCCAAGGTCGATAGGTTTATCCAAACAAGGGTGAAGTGATTCAGGTATCCAAGGTATAGGATATGGTTCAGAAACACAACATAGGTCAGGTGTAGGAACGTTTAGGTATGTTCTGGTACACCAAAGGTTTGGTTGGGATAAACAACACGACAATAGGCAAGGTATGGTTGTTAGGCTAAAACAACATAGGTAACAACATCACAAGGTATAATGAGTACATAAGGTCAATGGTCACACCAAGTAGGTCAGGTTCAGGAAAATAGGTCATGGCATGGGTAAGGCCAAGGTATAGGTAAAATAACAACTCCTAAGACACAACAAAATAAATGTAGGGGTAGGTTGGGCTTGTAGGTATGGTTCAATGGGTGGCCAAAATGATAAAAGGTGTTTGGTGAGCTATGAGTTATAGGTGAAAAGGGAGCCAACGGGTAAGGGAAACTAGTTTGAAGTATGAATGACGCCAGGTTATATGTTGACCAACGGCAGTTGACTAGGGCACAAATATGACCGACATTGGTCATAGATCGATTGGGATTAAAAAAGGAAAATTTGGGTATTTGCGGAATCATTTTTCATTTTCCAATTTGTAGAAAATGACAGAGGGTAGTTGAATTTGGAAAAGTGGAAAGTGATGAAGGACAAGATAGAGAGTTGAGTTGGTGAGCCTCAGAGCGGGTGATCAGTCATTCGATAGGCAGGTCCATGAGATCGGTGTGAGTGATTTGGTTGGTTGGAGGTGAGGAGTTGGATTTGGTGATGGTAGAGGTGGGAGAGGGTTCGGTGGACCACCGATGTAGAGGCCCAATGTACCACATGGAGGAATGATGAGGTGATTGATATCTATGCATACCTCCATTTTTTTGTATTTTTGGGTATATATATGGCCTATTGCCAAAGAGAGTGAGGTTGTATATGAGAGTTTTGATTTTTTTATATATACCGAGGTTACGTGCCAAGATGGTGAGGTTTATATGAGAGTTTTGAGAGATTTATATTATTTGTATCAGTGTATATTGGATGGAGGATACATGTATTTGTTATAGTCCATTTTATGATGAGATCAATGATAGGCATGATGACTTGTGTTGGTAGAATTTGGTTATTTGTAGATAGATGGAAACTAGGTTATTAGGCATGGTGGAGTCAGGTCATAGGTGTAGGCATGATGGTTGTCAGGTCGTAGGCATTCATAGATGGTTAGGTCATAGGCATGATGGAGTTAGGTCCGGCATGATGGAGTTAGGTCATAGGCATGATGGAGTTAGGTATAGGCATGATGAAGTCAGGTATAGGCATGATGGAGTCATGATGGAGTCATATAATTTTGATTTGATTTAATGTCCAAGTTGTTGGTAACATGGGAAATAAATGATGATGTATATGCATGTTATGGTTTAAGTTTCCAAATATTTGCTATAGTGGAAATGTGAAAATGATAAATGAATGATGTGATGATGTGGTAAAAATGTTTATTAATTGTTTCTTGTTTGGTTTAATTTCCAATTGTTGATATAAAATGGAAACTAACTAAGGTAGGATGTGAATAGGAAAATGAAGGGGAAAATAGGTTAGGGTGAAGAGTGGCCGAGCTAACCTCCAAGGGCCCCATGCCCTCAGAGTGCTGCCTACATAGCCCTGACGAAAAGGGGCCTCAGGCCGATGTAGTTCTCCCATAAGCTAGGGAAGAATATGATGAATTAGGAATGGGTTGGTAGATCTTAGGCATGATTGAATGTAGGTCATAGGCATGGTTGAGTCTAGGTCATAGGCATGGTTGAGTTTAGGTCATAGGCATGGTTGAGTTGTTTATATGTAGGTGTCGATGGTCTGGTCCTGTATAGGATAATCAATAAGTAATGAGGAAGGTGAATGGTAAGAGGTGGTAAAAGAGCCACTTAATTGATAAGAACCCTAATGAGTCTACCATACCCAAGATGGGCTTATGAACGTAAGACCCTAAAGGCATTGCATAATGGACTATTCTAAGGGTGAAGAAAGTCACATGATCATGAAATGTCACAGTTGTGGCAAGTCCCTTGAGCCGAGAGAAAATTAGGGTGAAAAAAGGAAATGAGGTGAAAGTTGATGGTTTAATGTAACTTAGTGTACGACAATATTTTTACCTAGCAAGAAACCCAGGATCAAAAATAGGCAAGTCCATGATGAAAAATTTATCATTTTCTTCATTTTTTTTTTTTAATAGACTGATCGATGTGGGAAGTCTATATGGGATGAGTATATTATCTCCTTGAGGTATTCATGAAGCTGATCGATGGGGGAAGCTTCTGGATATTTTTATTTTATTTTTGCAATGACTTTATATAGTTGTCCTTCAAGGGAGAAGTCTATTTATAGCGCGAGATAGAGAGAAGAGATGTCCCATTTTGAGGGAGTCATTGTTTTCTGGAAGTTTGACCCAAGGAGTTGAATCCCATTTTGTTTTTTTGGACGTTTAAGTCATGGACAAGACTATAGAGGAAGATGAGGTTCTTGTTTAGAAGACAAAACCATAGTACATAGGGGTCAACTATGAAAGAGGTGGTTTCAAGTGATGAATGACCATGGGATTCCATCTTTAAAAAGATGAAAAGTTATCCATGAGAATCATGTATGAGTAGAGCCATGGTACTCATATTGAAGATAAGGCTTGAAAGGTGATGGGTAATCACATGATTCTTGTTTAGTCAGTGATCCTAAAAATGGGTAATATGGAAGGTGAACAACACTCAAGGGATGAGTGATCAATTGACAAAAAGTGATATAGGACTTGATGTCAACAATAAAATGATTGAAGATGTAAGGCATTGAGAGTCTTAGGTTTGGATTTACCTTTGAGTGAAGACAAATGATAAGCACCTGATCCATAGGCATGGGTAACGATATAGGGTCCAAGCCAATTAGGAGCAAATTTACCCCGTTTACTTTTCTCTTCTTTGGTTACATGTTGATTTTCCTTCAGGACGAGGTCACCGACCTGAAAGGTTCATTTCATGGACACATTTTTCATAGGCACGTTTGATACATTTTTTTGGTAGATTTGGAGATGGTCAAGAGCATTGAGATGATGTTCATCTAATGACTCAAGTTGCACCAAACGATCTCGGAAAAAGTCATCATCGTTGAGCATGTCTTGTAGTGAGATGCGGAGAGATGGAATCTGGACTTTGAGAGGCAAGACAACCTCAGTACCGTAGACCAGAGAAAAAGGTGTGGCAGCAGTTGAAGTGTGAATACTAGTGTGATAAGCCCACAAGGTGAAAGGAATGTGTGAATGCCAATCCTTGCCAGTATCGTCAACTACTTTCATAAGAATTTTGTTCAAGGTTTTATTGGTTGATTCTACTTGGCCATTGGTTTGCGGGTAATAAGGTGATGAGAAACTGAGTTGGATGCCAAAAGCATCACACAACTTACGTAGGGTTTTGTTTTTGAATTGCTTTCCATTATCAGTGATGAGATGGTGAGGAACACCAAAGTGACAAATGATGTGATGGTTGATGAATTCACATATTTTCTCAGCTTTTGTAGAAATGAGGGGAATGGATTCTACCCATTTAGTGTAATATTCAGTAGTGGTTATAATCCATTGATGGCGTTGTGAATAATGGGGATTGATATCTCCGACAAGATCTAAGCCCCATTGAGAGAAAGGCCAAAGGTCTCGTGTGACCTGTAAGGCATGACTAGGTGTGTGATGAAGATTAGCATGTTGTTGGCATTTCACACAACATTTGACATAGTCACAACAGTCATGGTTTAGGGTTGGCCAATAATAGCCAAGGTGAAGAATGCATTTAGTGACAGCTAAACCACTAAAGTGGCCTCCAAAAATTCCATCGTGAACTTCCTTGATGGTGTAGGGAATTTCAGAACTTGTAAGGCATCGTAAGAGAATACCATCGAAAGCCACACTTATAAAGGAGACCACCCATGATGACATAATGAGAGACACTTTTAAGAAAGATAAATTATCCATTACGAGTGAGATCAGTGGGTAGAATGGAAAGGAAAAGATAGTCTATAAACTGCTTATACCAAAAGTCACATAGGTTAGGTGCAATGGTTCTGATGGAGTAGACCTCATGAGGTAAGTAAGAGGGTGATTGTAACCTTTGTATTGTGACAAAGATTTTAGAGTCGGCAGGTGAAGTGGGTATCTGAGAAGCCAAGCAGGCCATGGTATCCACAAATTTATTGGTAGAACGTGGGGTGGTTTGAAGTTCGTAACAGTCAAAGGTGGTCAAAAGTATGTCTACATGATGTTTATACTTTTGAAGTATTTCATTACGACACTGGTATATACCATTGACTTGGTTTACGACCAGCTGGGAATCACCAAAGATATTGATTGACTTAACATCTAAGGCATAAGCAGCCTGAAGACCCAATACGAGTGCTTCGTATTTGGAAATATTGTTTGTACAATCAAAATCTAGTTTGAAAGATAAAGGCATAGGTTCACCATCAAGAGGAATGAGGATAACACCAGCCCCACCTCCACGCTGACACTTGGAGCCATCAAAGAAGAGTGTCATTTGGTAAGCGGTATCATCTAAGGAGAGGGTAGCTATGGATTCATCTGGGAAATCAAAGTTAGAGGGTTGATTCCCAGAAAGAGGTGCATCTGCTAGTTGGTCAGCGATGGTTTGGCCCTTGATGGATTTTTGATGAATGAATTCAAGGTCAAGGTCAGAAAGAAGCATAAGCCAATGTGTGGCACATTGATGTTGATAGGGTTTGGCATACATATAGTGTAGGGGGTCAGTATTGGTAACAATGAAGGTTTTGTGGTTGAGTAGGTAATGGCAGAGTTTGGTGGTGACAAAAACTAAGGCTAAGTAGAGTTTTTCGGCATGGGTGTATCTAGTTTCATAGTCCAAAAGGGTATGACTTATGTAATAAACCACTTTCTCTCTGTGTTTCTCATCACGATGAGCGAGCATGGCACCTAAAGAATGGTCAGTGGCAGAAATGTATAGGTAAAAGGGTTGGTCATCCTTAGGAGGAATGAGCACTGGTGGTTGAAGAAGGTATTGTTTTAAGGCATCAAAGGCTTTATGGCATTCATCATCCCATTTGAATGAAACATCCTTCTTGAGAAGATGATGAAATGGTTGACAACGGTCGGAAAGCTGTGAGATAAAATGATGAATGGATTGCAACTTACCTTGCAGGCTTCGAAGTTGACGGAGATTAGTAGGTGGAGGCATTTCTAGAATAGCCTTTACTTTAGCAGGATCGACTTCTATGCCACGCAAAGAAATGATGAAACCAAGGAGTTTTCCTGAAAGTACCACAAAGACACACTTCTTTGGTTGAAGATGAACACAATACTTGATGAGGCGGTCAAAGATGACCTTAAGGATGGTCAGGTGTTTGGCTCGATGTTTGGATTTGGCAAGAAGATCATCTACGTAATCTTCCAATATGTGATGCATGATGTCATGGAAGATGTAAGTCATGGCTCACTGATATGTAGCACCAGCATTTTTAAGGCCAAAAGGCATGACTCGATAGCAGAAGGTCCCCCAAGGAGTGATGAAGGTAGTTTTGTGTTGATCTTCTGGAGCAAGTAATATTTGATTATAACCCAAAAATCCATCCATGAGTGATAGCATTTCATGGCCAGTGGTGAGATCAACTAGTTGGTCAATGCCTGGTAGGGGAAAATCATCTTTGGGACAAGCTAGGTTGAGGTCATGGAAGTCCATGCAAATGTGGAGTCCCCCTGTCACCTTTGTGACAGGAACGATGTTAGAAATCCATTGGGGATAGTCAATGGGTAGGATGAAGGAAACTGAGAGAAGGCACTGAAGTTCTTCTTTGACCAGAAGAGCAATGCAAGGATGCATTTTCCACAGCTTTTGTTTGATGGGTTTGGCATTAGGAATGGTTACGATATTGTGGACCATGATTTTTGGGTCAATACCAGGCATATCAGCATAGGACCAAGAAAAAGCATTGCTATGGTCCCAGAGGAAAGAGGTAAAAGCTTCCTGTTCAACAACATCTAAAGACTGACCTATCTTTAGGATGTGTGGGTCATCCTGAGTATTAATGTTGATTTTGATAGTCAATTCATTCAACATGGTTTGTGTCTCAGAGGGTAACGACTGGTGAATATAAGAGTCTTCCACACCAAGGTAGGTGAGGATGGACTCATCGTCCTGACATTGAATGACATTAATAGAAGGTGTATCATCATCGATCATGTCAGGATATAGGAAGGGGAGAGAAGAGGGAGCCTCACCATCACGTTGATAGGTCAGAGGTCCCAGGGAAATTGTGTTTACAAAAAAAAAGTTAGGAGGAATAGATTCAGGATCTATGGACTCCGTGGGTGAAGATGGTGACGTGGGTGAATGAGGTGGAGAAGGTTTGTCTTCCTCAATGAGGTCGACGTGGGCCTTCTTGGGAGGTGGTGTGGAAAATCCAATGCCACTACGGTCATTGTGTTTACGGGTGGTACATGAAATGACAGTATGGCGGCCTTGTTCATAAAAACTGAAGCCAAAGCCTTTCCATGCGCAACGGTGGAGGAAAGTGTGGGTGAAGCGGTGGTTAGTAAGGGATTGTAGGTCAGATGAAAATGGTCATGTTTGGGATGGAGGTTCGGGTGAATAAGTGGCAATATCAAGTCCCCCATACATTAGATTAGTGCGAAGGTGGGGAGGACCATAAGGAAAAACCTCACCTACACAGTAGTCATAACTAGGGTGCTGGCGTAGGTTCCCATACTCTTGCGGAGTGAGGAATGTGTCGATATTGTATAGGTGGTACTCCCCCAGAGTGAGGCATTGAAAAACACCTTCTAAGGGATCAGTAGTCAATATGTGGGTAGCGGGGATAGATGACTCACTAGATGATTGGGAAGTAGATGAGTCAGTTGTAGAGGCTGTGGCAACAACAGTAGGAATAGAGGGTTAGATGTGGGAGAGGTGGCGGCAGCATTGGTGGATGGGCTTGTGGGTGAAGGTGAAGTGGGGGTAGTGGAAGATACCTTGACTGGTACAAGCACATCGTTGGGTCGGTACAACATGTTACAGGTCTTGAATGGTGACAGGTCGGTGGGGATGGTGTAGTTATGTCCCTCATGCTCAAATTTTACACAACGGTGTAAAGTTGAAGGGACACAACCCATGACGTGAATCCAGGGTCTTCCGAGCAATAGGTTATACTAGAATTCCCCCTCTAAGACATAGAATAGTTCTGGGACAGTGCGAGGGCCTACACGAACATGAAGGATAATAGTGCCAAGGGTGGAGGTGATGGCGTCATTGAAGGAGCACAACATAACTGGGTTATTATGCATATAGTTAGAAGGAATACACATTTGATTGTATGCATGGGAGGAGATGATGTTAATGCTAGCACCACCATCAATCATGACACATCGTACGTGTATGTTATCGATATAAATAGAAATGAATAGGGTGGGATCAGGGTCATCTGACTGGAGAGGTACAATCTCCTCATCAGAGAAGCTGAGGGTGGTGACTTGAGGAGTGGTCATGGGGGTAGAAGGAGGAGCTGATTTGGTTAGTGAGGCCACATGGTGAGGGGTGATAATCGAGGCCACTGGTGTGGGGTCATTGGGTAGAACTTCAATGGATTGTAAAACCTCGATAAGGGCTTGTCTGTGGGATTCAGAAGTCTGGAAGAGATCATACAAAGACATCTTTAGAGGAGACTGATGTAATTGTTTTATCATTGCATGATGGGTGACCCCATCAGAGATAGGGTATGTAGGTCCATGGATGGTGATTTTGGGAGTGGGTGTAGATGGTATATTGGGTACAGGGTTGGTTGATGGGCTAGTTGCTTTTTCTTTTCCTTTGTCTTTCTGAGCATGGTAGTAACATGAACCATGTTAATCTGAGGGGAGGTGGATGGAGAGGGTGTGCCATGAAAGGTATAATGACATGAGGGGTAAAATCCTAGCGGTGGATAAGATCCTTGTGAAATGAGTAGAGCACATTGACATTTGGGTGGTGGTTTGCTAATTCTCTAATACGGACCATGTTGATCTCAAATTTTGGAGGTGGGAAAAATGGTTGTGGGGGTGGAGATACTGGTCATTGAATGGGTAAAGGATGATGATGTATGGTGACAGGTGAAGGTGGAGCATGGTCCTCATCAAGAAGGTCATCATCATCAAAATTTTGTTCAGGAGGAAAAAGTTGGAGAAGAACGGTCTTCAGAGCCTTACAATTTTCAACATCATGTCCTGGCACACGATGATAGGCACAAATCTTGGTTTCATCAAACCCTTTTGGTTTGGGTTTGAGAGGATCATAAGGTCAAAGCAGTGGTAATGTGATGATGGAAGTCTCTAAGAGATTGGTTAAAATGTTGGCATAGGACCCCGCTAACGGATCACAATGGGAAGTGAGTGTGGGTTTGGGTACAGGTGTGGATGATTGTGAGGGAAGAGGCTTTATAGGAGGGGGAATGGGTTGGTCTACTAGTTTGGTATGTGGAGTGGTCTTAGGTTTTGCTGGCATCTATTTGGGTAAAGGTGGGGTAGAAGAGCTGGTGATGGAAGGTTTGGTTGGTTTGACTACCTTATTAGAGGGTAGTGGATTCTTAGCTTTGGGTTGCACCTTCTTGGGTAAAGGTGACATGGGAGTACAAGATGTAGAAGGAAAAGTAGATGGTGGAAGAGGATGGGTTACCCATGGGGGCAACCAAGTTGTGGTGGAGGTGGTTGGTAGAGGTTGGGTAGGTGGCATTGGTTGAAGTTGTATAGGCAAGGTTGGGGTTATAGTAACTGGTGGAGGTATAGGTGGCAAGAAGTGCATGGGTGAGGGTGAGGGAGTTTGGTTTTTGGGTGAATGAGGTGTAACAAAGGCTCGTGATGTAGTAGTAGGTTGTTTAGCTTTTGACTGGCCTTGGGTATGAGATTGTTTGGTCAAGGTTGATGGATGAGGCCCTAGGATGGACAGAAGGGGGGAAGGTGACAAAGGTGTGGTAGGCGAGACCAGTGTATGTGGCCTAGAAGGTTGGGTTTTCCTTTTAGGAAGGAGGATAATGTTGGCACGGGTTTGGAAGATGTGGCTAATTCCAATCTGATAGGTGGGTGAGTAAGGCTTAATGTCGCATAACACCCAAAGTAGTGATGGGTCTAGATACGGGTGGGGGGATAAGTGTGGGTAGGTTTTTAGGTTTGGGAATAGTTGTAGTGATGGGTAGAAGTTTGGATGGAGGTAGGGATGATGAAGAGGAAGCCATTTCAATCGGCATGGTCAGTGTAGTTTTGGTTTCCAAAAATACCTTTGGGTAGATCGTGGAAGTATCTTCAGGAAACATTTACATTTGGGTTGAACAGGGAGCCGAAGACATCCCCAGAGCATGGAATGATCAACGTAATCCAAATGATCGACCAACCATGAAAATGGGACTACTGAAGAAGAGGATGGAATGGGTTGGGTGGAAATCCCTGTAAAATATGTCTGTGAGATAGGGAATTGGCTAGCCTCAGATTCTGTAGGTAAAAGAGTCGAGATCATGTCAATAGGGTCCTGGGATGCTAGGGGAGAACTATCCCCAATAGGTAGTGACATGTCTGAAGAATCTCCCATGGGTAGGAGAGATAATAGGTCGGGTGAGGTAGACTTCTCTCTTGGTGGAGGAGAAGGTGATGATGATTCTCTTGTGGATGGGAGAATAACAAGTGTTGACGGTTCAGAAGGTTGGGAAGTAGATGATGACACAACATCGTAGAAAGTGTGGGTTCCTCCATGAGAGAAAGGGGAGATGAGGGGGACTCCTCTGTGGGTGGAGGAGTAGAAGAGGTATGCTCCTCTGTGGGTGGAGGAGCTCGTGCCAAGATTTCCTCAATAGATGAAGTAGGTAGGTTTTGAGGAACAGTTGGCATGATATCAAAAACTGCGTGAACCTCACAGACATTGTTGTCGCTGGATGAAGGTTCACTATTTTGATTAGATGATGGTTTATGATTAGGGAATGGATTTTTGAAGATGTGCAAATTCTGATTTGCTGGTGCATTTGGGTTGTCTATGACAAGGTCTCCATTGTCTATCATCTCTTGAACAATGTTTTTAAAAGTTATGCAGTTACCATCACTATGTCCTTTAACGTGATGATAATTACAGTAGTCATGTTCTTTATACCATGCGGGCATAGGACGAGTGGGATTGAAACCTGTATGAGGTTTTATGGGAGGAAGTGTAATGGCTCCAAGCTTTAAGAAGTTTTTCCAAGACTGAAGAATAGGGCTCTCCAATCGAAGTGTACTTCCACTGCTCCCATCTAGAGCTGAAAGGCCTGGACAGGAGAAAGATTGGAAGAAGGTTGGGCCTGATTAGAAGGATGAGGTGGACCTACCTTGAGGACTACCACATTGGTAGATCCTTTGGGATTTGAATAGTTATTTTGGGGTTTTGAAGATGAAGAAGAATCATTTGATTTGAATGGGGTGTTCTTGTTCCGTAATTGGATTTTCTTTTCTTCAATGGCACGAATTTCCAAGTTTTCAGGGCCATGGTGAACGCTTCATCAAAGGTTCAGAAGGTTTGGACTTGCAGAGTTGGTGAGATGTGTCTGGCACAAGCTCTAGTGAAAAACTCAATAAGTTCAGTCTGAGGTAGTTGGAACGTCAATTGGTTAATAAGACTCCACCAGCGGGAAACAAAATCTGCGATAGATTCATCTTCATACTGTCGGGTTGAATAGAGATCGGTCATGGTGACTTTCTTGGTAACATTGATTGAAAAATGATCTAGGAAAGCTTGGGCTACTTGATTAAAGGAATAAATAGAATGTCGAGGTAGTCCACTATACCAATCCAATGTTGGTCCTGTCAAGGACATTGGGAAAGTTTGTAGGAGCAAAGCGTCATCGTGGGAAATTAGGTAACACCCATGTTTGAATGACCGCAAGTGTTGTTGCGGGTCTTCTTTACTATTGAAGTGATTGAATTTAGGCATTTCCCAATGCACTGGGTAAGGAAGAATGGGAATAGATGGATGGATAGGCTCATTACAGATTTCATCATATGTTAAAGAATTATGGGAGCTAGAAACAGATGCTTCTAAGGTTTGCATCTTCTCCATCATCATTTTAATGAGGTCATTAGTAGGTTGGGATGAATGGGTGCCCCCTACAGAAAAAGGGGGTTGATGTTGAATGTATGAGGTGGGTGGTATGCTGGTGTATGGTGGCATTGAAGTATGAGAACTACACAGGAGGAATAGATGTAGGTGGCACATAGCCAACATAAGCGATAGATGAGGTCAGGGGTTGTTGGTAGTATGTGTAAGTGGGTGGGGTAGTCATAACAACTCTAGTGGTGATTGGGGGTAAGGATTGTGGGATATAAAGGACAATTTTTTGGAAAGGGGTGTAAGTTTTTGACACCAGAGGTGGTTGCAATGCAATGGTTATATGGGAAGTGGCGGTTCAAATAGATGAATATATACTCATAGAAAATGGCATAGGGACAATCGATGTTGCATGGCAATCAATGATGTCATAGATGTATAGTTATAGTGGCTGTTGGGATTTATGTGGAAGATCCCTCACAGGAATGAAAAGTGGATGAATGGTATGCAAACTATTACTAGCTGATCAGAAGTAGGGATAGAGAAGGAGGGATAGATACAACATGTCAAAGTTATCATGATAATCTCGGGTGGAAGTAATGGACGATTTAACGTGGTTGACCCAATTTGGGCTACGTCCATAAAGAATCACTTGCTCATATTTAAGTATGAAGCTAAGCAATAGGATTTTGGAATACATGGACTAGGGGGATAGTCTTGATGGAGCTATGTCAACATAATGAGGGCGTTAGTTTGGCTCACACCTGAATTCAAAAAATCTGGTAATGTGTTAAATGACATATCTAATAATATGCAAAATACCATTAAATAGAAAACCAGCTAAAGATTTTGAAAACCGTGGGTATGGGCCATGTAAGATGGGTCCAATAAACCTATGGATTGTCAAAAAAACCACAAGGTTTTGAAAGAGAAAATTTAACATGTTTCCCGATAAAGGGAAACTGGCTTACATCCCCAAGGGAGATGTATTGGGACTTAGATTTTAGTACAGAGACAATGGTGGAAAGTGTACAGATCTTAGATGTAAGAGTCTTCAACACTTTCTCACATGAAAATAGATCCACAACCTAACAACTATGGGATTTAGCTGAGACACCACATGTGATAAAGTGGATGAATGGTAGTGCTAGTTAAGTGCTAGTTGATGCAAAAAACAAAGAACGAAGAAAAATGGGGGTTAGAGTAGGATTGGATAAAATATAGGCATGCCATATATTAACTATCCTGAGGAATCCCGGTGGAAGAATGAGCAAGGTAGTATGGAGGGCAGTGGGATTCTGGTCGAGGAGTCTTGTAAACTCCTCATCGCCAGTGGAAATGGGGATAAGCTGAGTCAGATCCATAGGTAATAGAATGGATGACAGTGATGGACTAGGTGGGAGTGGCTGATAGCTAGCATGAAACATGAGGGCGTTAGTTTGGCTTGCAAGTCAACACCATGTGAATCAATGTATATTAGGTGAACTGTACTCATAAATGACACAGGGAACAATAGAGATGGGAAAAAACAGATTATGGGAGGGAAATTTGGTAAATTTTTTGATTAAAATAAAAATAGAGTGACCGATGCCGGTTTAACTGACCGATGACGGTTAAGGGGTGAATTGTCGGTTACAAGAACCGATACCAGTTACTGTGAGAAAATGACAGTTTCAGCAAATGAGGTAGAAACTGATGACTGTAGATAAGTAGAAAGTTATATTGATGACTATTATCAGAGTACAAAGAGTATGTGATACAAAAAGACTCAAAATAGAAGAGAAGATGAGATAAGTGTATTTTGGGTAAATTAACCAAAATAACAAAGGAACTGACGCCGGTTAGGTAAACCGATGGCGGTCAGATGTAAACCGACGACGATCACTAGACCAATGCCGGTTACTGTGAAATCTAAAGAATGAAGAAAAATGAATGTTTGTGAATTTAGATTAGATGAATAATCAACCCAGAAGTTTGGGGATGATAAGATGAGGTCCTGACACACTCTGAGAAAGTCAGAATACTCCAACTATGAAGGCAGAGTGTGAAAGGATAAAAGAAAGCTGAAGAATCATATCCTCACACCTCAAAATGCAAGTCAAGCACAAAGCTAAGAAAAATACGTAATCCAACAAGTGAATTTAGTGTGTTTAGCTTATGCTTATTTAAAAGACTGACTTATGAATTTAGAGTAGAGTTTTTGGTGGGAAGGCTTCCTACGAAGAAGGAAATTCTAAAGGTGAGGTTTCAGGTTATGTTATGGTGGGGGTGGCCATTCCTCTGATGGGGTACTAGACAAAGATAACCAGCTGGGTTACCCACTGTCAATCCTCTGATCATGTGATCATTGACATGCTTCTTTCAGGTGGGATGTTGTTTTAAGAAGATGTATATATTCCAATTTTTGCAGTTTGGCAAAGAGAGAGAAGAAAGAATGTGCTTTTCTACGATTCAATTATGTCAACCATCAGTTGGGCATGACTTCCAGCATATAGGTTGCCCTCATTTTTAATGTGAGCTAAGATGCAGTGAATCAGAATGTTATGCAAGTGTTTTAATCCCAAATCAAAGTGTGATATTCGATGTAGCAAGTAATGAATAGGAAGAGGAATGCTCTTTCACTAATGCAATACTAATGAAAGAAAAGAAGTATTCTTTTTATAGCACCAAAAACATGATTTCTTTTAGACAATAGAAAGAGAGGAATATTCCAGAGAGGAAAATTAATGTGTAAGATTTTCAGAATGGAAAAAAACACACAACTTTCACCTAGGAATGAATAAAATGCAAGGAACCCAAGATGGGTCCCACTGGGCATGCCAAAATGTTTCACCATTTTCTTTAAGTTTTTAGACGAAATAGATAAGGGTATGGGCCAAGGAGGAATACCTGTTGTGATGGTTGGTTTGAAGGTTGTTGTGCATGTTCTGACTTCTTGATCCAATGCTGACTGTGAGAGCTTCCTTTTGGCTAGGAGGAACTACCTGAAATACACAACAAGACCACAAGAAAGAGTTAAACAATATATGTTAGTGGGCTTCCTAGCGTGTGTGCTAGATCCAGGAAGTGTGATACTTCCTTGGTGGCAGTCAACCCACTGTTTAATACAATTTAATGCAAGAAATAATAAATAAATAGAATCCTACTGTAGTTGATATGATTTAGGTATCTCATCCAAATACAATAAGAAAATCTAACATAACAGGCTAGGCTATGATCAGATCTAGAAATGGGGTAAATAATCAAGGGTGCTGGAACTAGGTCAGGGTCAGATTCTAGGTCACTTGGTTTTTGGGTGAAATTTATTGGGATTTGGTATTAGCAGGATGGCCAAATACAGAGACCGACGTCAGTCTGATATGACCGACGAACAATTTAGTAAGAATGGGTAACCGACAATGGTTACGGGCTGGATAATAACTCAATAAGTTCATGATTTTGGGGATTTGTCTGAGGTTAGAATCAGAGATGGTAAGGAGGAATGGTTTAGGTCTGTGGAGGTGTTAGGGAATCATTTGAGATGTATAAAGGAGTGTATAGATGATTAAAATGGTTATGGTGATGAAATGGTTGAGTTTGCAGGAAGGAAATAGTGGTGGGGTAATGGAATATAAATGGTGGTTGATAATGACAAAGAGATGAAGAAAACCTTTAAACTAATAAGAAATGAAATGGTGCAGGTTAGAACACACTTACTGTTGTGCAGGTTCAATGCCTGGGTGGTGGTGATGGTTGATCGGTGAAATGGTGATCAATGCACAACGGTAGTGCTTCCCTGGAATGCTCCTGTGAATGAAAATACCTTCTGATCAATGTTTGTGTTGGCTATGGTTGTCTGGATGTGTGAAAGAGCTCTTGGTTCTTGCTTGCATGCAGATCTCCTTTGCTCCAAAACTTGAGAATGTGTCTAACCTCTCAAACAAGGTTACCAAAATGGTTATATGGTAACCGACGATGGTTTAGGGTGACCGACGTCAGTTTCGGGTTGACCGACATCGGTTAAGGTGGGATATCCTAGGTTTACTAAAATATGACAATCTTGGCTATCATTTTTTGAACTTTTTCCATTTATCAGGTCAAATGGAATGTTATCACTTTAATACACAGGAATGTGGTTAGAGGAATAATAGGCATGTGATTTTTAGGGTTATACTAAGTCTTAGTTATTAAGGTAAGTAGGGCTAAGTCTTAGTTAGTTATGGAAACATGCTATGAATAGGTTTATAATGAGGTGTCTAGGTGAGGTGGTGGGGTGAGGTGTCTAGAAATTGGTTTAATTAAGATAATTAAATAATGAATAAAGTGAGGATGAGTATTAATTTAATTGTAAATAATTAAATTAATATTAATGTGGGGTATAAGGGTCATGGTTAGGTGAATGTGTTTAAGTTAGCTATTTGAAAGGGGACCAAGGGGAGTGTGACCCTAGATCTAATTACACATTTCTTAAGGACCCTATGTGAATTGAATTGGAATACATGTCATTCTTCATTCTTAAAAAAGTGTTTATCATCTCCTTCCTCATTAATTCAATATCCTTATTTATTTCACCCTTCATCATATTCAATCCATTGTCAAAATTTAACATCATATCCCATGTTATTAATTTTAATTGATTACTAAACTCATCATGCACAATGTTGAGTTCATCCCTATTCACCATGTTATTTATCTTGTCTTGAATTTGGTTGACCATGTTTGATACCGTAGAAGATGACGATTTAAAATCCATATATTCTTTATTTGTATTCATTCCTAGAGTGTATTTACCCTTCCATTTTCCTCTAGTTTCTCTCCAAGTCATGATGTAGGGTTTAGGTCTTACTATAAAGATATTATGGTATGAATTTAGGGTTTGGGGTTTCCTATGGTTATTTTACAAATAGAGAGAAATATAGAGAATGGACCCTAACTAACTTTTGAAAATATAAGATAATCATAAAATTTAGAAAATAGAAGCATATGGAGTATTTTAATGAAAAATCATATAGTCACTGTAACGTGTAAAAAGTTAGTCCAAATATATTGAAATTTAAGGAGAAACTTGAATAATTTCATAGCTTTAGTTAAATAATTGTAGATAGATTTTCCACCAATTGTAAGATATAGTCAAATCTTAAACATTAGGGTTTTTGTGCCAACCAAGCCAAATCAAATCTCTGATAACATTTATAATAAAATTACTTCGATATATTTAAATATCATAAAAAATATAACAGCAAGTAATTCCAAGATATATATGAATGATCACAATAAGAAAGAATAATGACTTAGCCACTTCGAGGGGGTAACCTCCAAACCATATAATAAGAATCAAGTGCTCAATATGATGATAATGTACTACTCTCTAACTCCTATATATACCCTAATATAGTGTAAAATGCACCAAGGATGACCTAATAATCATATTAAATCATAAATACATATGATATGACATGATAAGTGATTATGTTAGCCATAGATTAGTTATCCATATCCCTATATATATAACCTACACTAGTCAAGAAGGATTATAATCATGGATTATACCACCAATATACCTCAAAGTTATGGGGTGGGTATAGTAGGGAATGTTGTGTTATAACACTACTAAATTATTATTAAAAATAGACTAAGTAAGCTAGGATTAAAAAGGTTTCTCAGGGAATCCTCGATATACCCTTTGGTATGTGAGTTTCGAGTCCATAAAGTTGAGGATTATTGTCTAATGGTGTGGTATTAGAGGTTCATATCCCTCTTAATTTTAACCTATCCAATTAAGTGGGGATTTACTAATAATTATAGTTCCTACCTTAGTGGGTTCTATCTAGGGCCTAGGTCTTGGAGGGTATATTCCCCCACTCATGGCACGAGAGTTATGATATTGTGAAATTCCATCTTCGAAAGAATGATATCTCCTCCACTAAATTTATATATCCCTCCAGTTGTTTACAACCTTAGTAATTCCTATGATGTAGAAATGTAGAACAATAAAAAAATGTAAGGGTGTACAATAGGCATACTATTATAATCTAATTAAATTCACACATCAATTATACATGACTAGAATAATGTATTCAAACTTGAAATGATTGATAAAATATAAGTACTTTATAAACATGAGAGAATAGATAAATTTAATTTTTCATGATGATTCACGAATGATTTGGGTGTGTAAGGAAGTGACATAGGAAGGTATAGAACTAAAGATTTATAATGGAGATTTTGAAACCAAACACTAAGCAGGGACATGGTCATATAAATTTTATACGATATAGGATGGATATGTACAATCTTGACTTAGATTTGTATGGTTTTGGCTCCTTTCATAGTATGGATTTGTAACTTTATTTTTGCTTTAATTACCTAGAAATGGTTATCACTATATGTCTCTCTTTCTTTCATAGCCTCGGGATGACCTGTAGTAACTTGTAACAAAGTTTTCACCATGGTCCTATCTAGACCCATTTTAATTTAATTCATTTCTTTTATTTAAATGACCATCTATTATTCATCACCTTTAATTTTAATTAATTCTTGTTAATTAACCTTCATTAATTACCTTAATTAATTTTCATCTCTCTAATTACCTATTACCTAATTAGCTTTCTTTTTAGGAAGCTTTTATCCCTAACCACTTAAATTCACATCCCTACACTTTTTTTAGATTTTATCTAACCCATCTTTATCTCCTATCTACCCATGACACTTCCCTAAACAACCCTTACCTGCCTACATGCCTTAAAGCATTTATCCCAATCTCTAAAAGCCCCATATCTCAAATAAATCAATGATTTTACCATCTAAGGAATGATTTCCTACAGTCAACCCAGCATCAGGTCATTGTCAACCCTATAAGACTGATTTCACCCCCTTCCAAAATGAGACACAACCCAAGCTTTCTTGCACTGTGTGAACTTATCTTCAAATCTGAGCATCCTTGCAGCTATGTCAACCCTCTTAGAGTCCATTGAAGCTTGTTTTTCATCACTTGTGGAGACTTTGGGAGGTTTACTTTGATTATGTGTTATTTCATGCTATCATATTTTATCATTATTATCTTTTAGAATATAACTTCTTGCAGGTTTAACTACTGTCAGAATTCCATCCTCAGCCTATTCTTCTAGTCATTCTACTTGCAGGTTTCTCATTCAGCTCATCCACCTTTGGATTTATTTTGCACTGTCCAGGTCATTGTCACTCCACCAGGTCACCATCGACCCAGTCCTGTGTCACCATACTTTTATTTCCAGATTCTTCTCCTAGTGTCTACTTCTACTTTGTTATTGTTCCTAGTTCTCAAATCTATCATCCTGCTTCTCTGTCATCCCAAATTATTTTATCTGCACTCCAGTCTGCCAACCCAGCCCAGTCATCATCGACCCGAGTCTTTTTCATCCAATCTATCCTAATCCCTATTTTCTTGCATCCCTCTTTCTTTTCTATCTCAGATATTCTTTTGCAGTTATTTCTAGTGTTCTCAAGCTTTGCGATCACCTTATTTGCACTTAGATCCATTGTATATATGCATTTTAGATCTTTTCCTTCCATCTACTTAGGTCACCGTCAACCTTCCCTCTGCATTTTGGGTCATCGTCGACCTAGTTAGGTAAATTTTAATTTTTGATTTTAGATTAATTAATACTTTTCATCCATTTCTGTCATTTCAGATTCTATTATTATCAGTTTCTACATGTTATCTAGTTATCTATCATTTATTTCATTATCTTTTATCAAACATAGGGGTTGACATCCACATAAGGAAGTTAACACTTCTTAGGAACCATAACTTTTTCGGTAGCCCCCTCATATACCATCTAATCCATTTTCTTCTTAGTTATCCTTGTTTTGCAGGTTCACCAGATTTATAGTGAGGTCATTCACTTTGCGCTCGTCCATCTACATCCATCATAATTCAAGGTACTTTTGGAGTTATTTAATTTTCTTTAGTACTAATTCATTAACTTTAAAAGGAACAAAAAATTAGATCAACATTCTGGCACGCCTAGTGGGACAACCCTTTTAGGTGAGTCTCTTGCATTTTCTTTCATTTTCTTATTTTCCACTAACATTGTGGTAGAAGTTTTTTCTTTTTCTTGTTCGTGTTGGCTTCTAGATTTTCTTGGATCACTCTTCACTTGCTTTAAAGATCAGATAAAAAGGAAAATCATTCTCCAGGTATTCTCCTTTTGTCTTATTTTCACCTTTTTACATCGCATTTTCCATTTCTTGTGTGTTTTTCCTCATCAAATTTTCACATTTGGATTTGACTTGAAAATAATACTTTTGCATCCTTTCTTGAAAACATAGCTTAAGTAGGGTTTAATTGGTTGCATCTCACATTCTATCACACACAACCAAATTCACACATCAATCTACACATCTAGACATCTTCCTACCAGGTGGACTGATTGGGATTTCATCACCCAACAGGAAGTCACTGTGTTCTGGCCGTATTAGAAATCCTACACAGACTCAGGCCTCACGTACCTTTGGGTATATCGAGGACTCCCTAGCCATAACAACCCAAAACCAACTCTAGATTTCCATTTCCTAGGTACCTTTGTTATCCATTCCCCTTTTTATTTTTCACACTTTCTTAATAAATCAAAAAAAAAATTGTTTTCCTTGACTTTCTTGATTTAGTTAGTATAAAAAAAAAAATTGTTTCATGCCCATAGTTACTCATTCAGTAGCCAAGAAAATGGAACAAAACTTTTCCTCAAATAATTTTATCATCTCATCTTAGCCAACATCTACCATGTCCATTGTCTCATTTGTGCCCTTAGGCACCCAACCTCTGATCATCAATGTCCCTCATCATGAGACCCATTATTTCTTATATCATCATCCCATCCCATCTAGACCACCCACACCACCATCTCCTCCTCCTTCAAGGACTTTTGGGCCTCCTTCTAGCCCCATGTATGACTTCATATTTTGTATATCTCCCACAATCTCTCAATCCTACCCATCCACTCAATCAGTGAGTCCTCTTCCACCCCCATCACCCTATATCAACACTATCCCTACTCCATCCAATATTATCACTAGCATGTTTATTCAACCATCACAATCTATTGACATCCACATTCCTACTTCTCATGTACCTCAACAACCAAATATTCCCATCCAATCCCAACCATCTTATTACATTCTTGCTTCCCAACATCACTCATTCCCCTAACTAATGCAATCTCCACCCCTTAACATCTTCAAGAAACCCTTTCCTAATCCACCACCAACAAATCAATTTCCATCCACATTTACAAATCAATCCTTATGCAATTAATACTTACATCAATATCTTCATCTTCACCTATCTCATCCACTTCGTCATCTACTTCCACCCTAGACATTGTGCCTACGAATTCTTCAATATCTTCCCCCACACCTACATCAATCATCTCTATGGCTATCACACCTACCACATTAACCTCTTCTAGTTATCCTACATCTACATCCATTCCTACCTTTACCGCATCCACATCAACTGCATATATCATAACCCAATGTATCATATCTAATCCCTTATTCATATTAAACACACCTATCAATATCTACATCACTTGTATCCCCAAACATCCCAATTGTACCCATATCTCCATCAATCCCAACTACCCCTATATCTACCACATCAGTAAATTCACTCACGACTACCTTGACATCTTCATCACACATTCCTACATCCTTGCCTATGGCCACATCACCTATTTCACCCCAATCATCTATACTTGATCCTCCACCATCAACCATTTCTACATCTATACCCACTACCACACCAATCACATCTTCTCAATTTGCAAACATATCAATGGTACCCCTTGAAACATTCATGAAACAAACACCCCACCTAAGAAAAACACAAAGGAAATTCATGCCTCCTCTACAAAACCAATTGTTTCCACATTCCAATCCAAAACCTACACCACCCCCATCTCACATAGACCTCATCAATTACATCATTCAAACACCTCTTTCTCCATCAAAATCTAAATCTATACCCACCATTGATTCTACACCTTCATCTACTCCACCACTTTCACATCTACCCATTATTTGATCATACCCACTACTTCACCCACATCTATTATACCTTTACCTATCATACCATCCTTAGAATCAATCCGAGTTATTCTTTCTGTGTTATTACCCACACCCACTACAACAACTATTGTGACCACATCTACACCATCTTCTCCTCCCACATCACTCTCATCATTTGAAGAATTTTGGAAAGCATTTCAACTTGCAAAAACTTCAAGTGATCCTCCCATCTCATCTACACAATCAAACACTCCCACATCAAACCAATCTTCACCTTCTTTAGACTTCATCATGAAAAAAATACTCCCTCCACCTGTATCAACTGCAACGTAACCTTCAGACCCTCCCAGTTGAGATTTTGGTCATCCCTCCCAAGGGTGCTTCTTCACAAAAAAAATCTAGAACCCTTGGCACATTTCCTCAACATTTTCTTTCACATCCTCACAAGAAAATTGACATCCCCCCACCTAAGATAAAACAATCCAATGCCACATCATCTATCTTAGGACCACATCCATCTCTTCTAGGACCAGCCCCTTCATAAAAAACATTTCAATCAATCAATCAACCCAAGCCAAAACCATCCAACAGTTCTTCTTCTAGAACATCAATCATCACCAAAACTGAATCCAAGACATCAAAACCCTGAAATACTCAAACTCCACCCTCGACATCCAAATCATCTCAAGCATCCACTTCTTCTTCCAAGACCAAGACATCTCAACAAGACAAGACACCTCCTAATACCTTTAGTTGAATCATATGTGGAGGTCCTTCAACACTTACTTCAAATTTCTGCCATCACACTTCCACCTATTAAGGCCTTTGATCCAAATAGTAAAAATCCATCATGGTTTGACTCGAATTGTATTTTGACTTATCATCATACCCTGGGTCATGAAACTGAGCATTGTAAGGCCCTTCAAACCATCATCCATGATTTTATTGAGAGAGATGACCTTCTTGAAGATTTTCCTTCTCCATCTACCATTTTATCTGCAACCAATCCAAATCCTATTTCTACATCTCCATCCATCAAATTTTCTAAGTCTCCTCCTTCATCCACATCCTCCATTGTCATCACTCCCCCACATATCATTCCTCCTAAAGAGGGTCCTCCCTTATTCATCAATACCATTTTCCTTTCCAAATCACCCCTATGATCCCCAATCATCCATCCAATCTAACTTCAAGGTTATCATCGACATTCCTTCTTATAACCCTTTGACATCCAATCTCCTTCAGTTGACATAATCCATCATTGGGGAACATCATCCCCTTGTTATTGATCCTTTTTCATCTTCTTCCTCATCCACACATCTTATCCACATAAATTCATCCCCCTATCCATAAAATAGCTCCCTTGACACTGGGGGACTTCATTCTAAGATTGGTCTACTTACGGATTAATTCCTGGATATTTTCTTATCTTATCCAACCCATCTCATCTGATCTTATCCAGTTTACTCTATATATTTTCATCCTAAGTCCACCTCTGTGGCCATATCTATGCTTCCCCTTGGGGCACCATGGTCTTGCATAAAGTCCACCTTTCTGGCCATATTTTTCTCTCTCTTAGGGGCACCATATCTTCATCCTAAGCCCACTTTTGTGGCCATTTTATCGTCTCCTAAGACGCGTATTTCTCACTTCCTAATTTATGAGGTGTTGCGCATATTTTATGATCTTTATCCAACTCATCTTCATCCATATTTGTGCCTCTTTCGGGGCACCATATTTTCATCAAATTCCACCTTTGTGGCCATATTTGTGCCTCTTTTGGGGAACCATATTTTCATCAAAGTCCACCTTTGTGGCCATATTTGTGCCTCTTTTGGGGCACCATATTTTTCATCCTAAGTCCACCTTTGTGGCCATATTTGTGCCTCTTTTGGGGCACCATTTTCTCATCCTAAGTCCACTTTTGTGGCCATCTCTTTTTCTCATTACGGACATATATTTTCCTCACTTCCTTGAAGGTAGCACATAGATTTTATCTTTTCACGTTTATCCTATCATGACTTCAATGTTAACCTCATCCTTAAATAAAATCATAATGTTACTACTCTAGAAAGGAGCCAACATGGAAATTTTTCCCCCAACTGGATTGGACCATACATTATCACACATAAGTATGGGTTGGGAGCCTATCATTTGGCCTCCCTTGATGGTAAACTGGAATTGGAACCACTTAACGCATTACACTTGTGACCATTCTATTGTTAGCATGTCTACCAATGAGCACTTAGTCATATCCTTAGATCATTCCTCCATCATTAGCCTCTTCCATCTATCATTGTAATGATTTGGAACTATGTGGTCTATCATACTTCCCTCAGCAACCTTAAATATGGGCACCACAACTCTATCCATAGAATTTTCCTTATGGATAGGTTCTCCCTTTTTGGTGAGAACTTCGTGATCATTACATCCATCACCCTCTTGTTTACCTATTAAAACCATGCAAAGGGTCACAGGTGTCTCTTGTACATTCATTATCCCCTCCTAAGTGGTCTACCTAGCTATTCCCAGCTCTTCCCCATGTTAAAATCAAAATTCATGGATGCTCTTATCAAAATTCAAAGTTATAAAAAATAGACTGCTCCCTCGAAGGACAATTGTTCATGTAAAAAAAATAAAAATCAAAAAATCAAATAAATAAACCAATCCCTCAAAGGAAGGCTATAATGAGTATCATTCTTGCCATTGAAATCATATATGTATAAAGTAGACCATACCCTCAAAGGATGGCTACTATTTTGTATCATGGCATTGAAGGCTTCCCACATTGATCAGCCTTCCATTTTATCAGCATCCTAAGAAATATTCCCGCATTGATCAACTTTCTTCTAGAAAACTTCCCGCATTGATCAGTTTTCTCTTTCCCCTTCCCAGAGCTGGGGCATAGATTTAGGGAACACCACTTATGGAGAACCCTCTTCCCACATACAAGTTACATCACAAACCCCTTTGTCATGTTGAAATTAGGTTTATGAGTTCATTTCATCCATGTTTCCTTATGATCTTTGATATAACTAACTATTATTGGTTATGTGCTAACATCTATTTTGGTCGCATGTGCCTTGTGTTACCTAGATCCCCTTCTTGTTTACCTCCAATGCAATTGGAGGTATATTTTCCTCATGCATTCCTCAATATGATGTAGCATCGTTCGTACCCATGGGTTTCCCATAGTTAAGTCTCATTTTATTGTAAACCTTTCCACATATATCTTTAATCTCTCATTTGTTTTATTACAAGCACATCTTTCTTTATGTAAATCCCATTTATGCTACCCATCTATGATATCACATCAACTTTCCTACCCTTACCAATACCCATCATTCATCATATCTATTTTCAAATTACTTTTTCTCAACATCACATACTATCCATGCATATACATTCATCATCATAAAAAAATCCAAAGTAAAACATGTAATCATCACCATCATCAATATAAAACATATATTCATCATCATAATCATCATCAAATAAAACATACCATCCTATAATTTTACCATCATCATCAAATATAATTAAAACATGAAATCACATCATCATGAATCAAATAATCAACATCACACAATATACACATGCTAAACCATGATAAAATCATATATCATATATATCACCAAAATAAAGTGTATCAGTACATCATCAACCTCTAAGGGTCCTCTCTCAAAGCATAGAGATATCAGTAAAACTAGTAAATTTCACATCAGATATCCTAAACTCTTGCCCTTATGAGGCAAGTCCCTCTATTTTTCTATCGGCCTCATCACCTCCACCCTGGCCCTCTCCTCGATGTGGTTGAGCCACACTCGTTGTGCTCCTAGATGGCACAGCTCCAGCTTCCTCTCTCCTCTGTAGATTCTCCCAATATCATATTTTCTTTGGTAACTTGTTGATCATGATACCCTCATAATACTTAGCCTCTGTGGCTAAGGATCTATATCTATCTATTGAAATCATGTTGGGAGGTGTCATCTCTCCTCCTCCCTATGATGCTACTATTGTACCACTTGTAGCCTTGGCAGCTATGATCATTAAAAGATCTCCAAAATGGACCCAATAGGCCTCCCTCGGTCTCCAGTATTAGTTTGTGTCCTGAGTGACTCGGTCCCTCTCATGTGTCACTGCATCTCTCCATTAGATGGCAATGTCTCTCTCAACATGCATCTGATCCATTTCCACATGAAATCATGCTACCTCTGCACGCTCTCCTCAATCCCCATCTCCACCACCATCTAGATCTACCTCTACCTCAATCTCCATCTCCTCCTTCTCCTCACCCCCTATCTCTAGCCACCTGAGCTACCCAAGTTGTGGTCATCTAATAAAAAAATCCCACTCCAACTCCTACATCATCATCATCATCCCAAGGAAAAAATTCCTCCTCTAATGGATCTTCCATGTCAGGAACTGGAAGCTCCCTATCAATCTCCTATCACCTATATGAGATAAGATCTCTTAGAACAATCTGAATGACACCAAAATGTCTCTATACTCTATCAAACTGAATGAAATCATCTCTGTCTACCCTGGACCCATCATATCCTCCACATAAACACTAACTTTGCATCTGCCCCAAGCCATGCAGGGAAGTCTCTGTAGGGATGTCATCTTATCTTGTCCACATCTAGCTATGTAAACCTATCCTCATACCAATCCACACTCCTCTCTCCATGAGCCTGATCGACCCGCCATTTCAAGAACCCCACAGTGAGCTCTATATGGTCACCTATAACCCACGATAGCCCTAGTGTCCCGATGACTACAATATGATTGTAGGCCCAAAAGTGTAGTAGAAACCCTACATATAACCCTGACTTTGTACATAGCTAGCTCATGGTACACCTACACTAGAAAAGTAGTGCCAAATGAAAACATTTTCTAATGCTCAATAATATCTACTATAACACCTACTAGATCTCACTGAAACATGGATTCTCCTGAGTCAGGAAATGTATAACACGAAACTACCATCTTAATCAAACAAGTCAGTTAGCTCCATAATAACCCAACCTCATACCTCAGATCTTATGAAAAATACCTTCAAGATAATCTAATTTAGGGTGCATCGAATCCAAAAATACATGTCAACATTACTGTTAGTTCTGTTATCAGCTGTGATGGGGACTATCTATTCTAACTGAATAGGTAATTATCAAGATGTGATACACATCCTCCTGGGTGATCATCATCTCACCCATCCTAAACCATAAAGTTCATGTCTTGTTTCCCACATTTTTTTTCTTGTTTTCATTTATGACCATGTGTTTTCCTAGTCATTTTTTTTCATGGAAGTGTTGAGTATAAGGATTCAAATAGTGTTGGGTTCATGATACTCCATGTTGAGTCAAATTGATGCCTTTTTGGTGCATGTGAGTCTTTGTGGTGAAAATTTAAGTAGTGAATACTTGGGGCATGTGTATAACAAGTAAATGAACTCATTCTATTTCTCAGAAAGTCAAGAAACAATTTTTGGAGCAAAATGTTAGCTCTAACCAAAACTTCCTTTGAGTCACTCAATTGTTCCTGCATGCAAATGGGATGGAATAGACCAATATATATATATATATATATATATATATATATATATATATATATATATATATATATATATATATATATAAATAATGGGATATGATAAATAAAGTTTTCTTTTTGCTTCATGCAAAATTTTGGGTCCTTAGGAGGTCATTTGAGCAAGTTACTCAGGTTTTTTCAAAACTGGTTTCTTCTGAAGCTCATTTGAAGCTGCATGGATTCTTAGGTGTCAAAAAAAGATATGAAGGAATGCTTAGATAAGTCATAAAATATTTTTTTGTAGTAAAGTTTCCTAGAATTCCAGTGTAATTTTTTTTTAAAACAATTGGACATGTTTCAAGAAATTTATGAGCATTTTTAAAACATGCAATTTCTCCTTTTGACATGTGTCTTGAGCTTACAAGGGCAAGTTGAGTTGATTTTTCATTTAATAAATATTTTGAGATCTGATTTTTTTTAGGAATCTCTAAGAATCTCTTCATGCTCTAATGATTACCAACACAATGTGACAAGGTGATTTTCTCAGGTGAATCCTTTAGTAGTCATGGAATGGCAAGTTTTTCTCTCTCAAGTTTGACTAGCCTTGCACAAGATCCCAATAGTAGTGAAATTGTTACAATAAGTGAACATAATCTCTCCATAGGTCATTTTCAAGGTGCTTGATCAATTAAGGTTAGTGTCAGGTGAATGCCAAGGTGTAATTTCAACTCCATTATGATGTCATGGAGAATGAGTCAAGAAAAACTATCCTAATCCTTCAAGGAGTCAATTCCTTGAGGAGTTACTCTATTCAATTTATTTCTCTTAATCATCATTTACATCATGTACAGAGACTAGAGAAAATCTATACATCACTAATATGATTTTTTTTGGCAAAAAGATGAATTTCTTGATATTCTTGCTTGTTGACAGGGGTCTTTGGAAGCATGTTCTCATAGAAACTATGGGAAACCCATAAAAATGATGATTCAATGTGGTCTATGTGATTTTAGATAGTCTAAAACATTCATGGAAGGTATTAACATGTTCCAAATTCATTCAAAATCCTTAAAAGGTGATAGACCAAGTTGAAATGGTTCTTAAAGCAAGTTCAATTACTCTTTATTAGTTTGTGCACTGTCTTATCTTGTTTCTAGGAAAATCTGGAGGTGTTTTACATCAAATGAATGGTTGGAAAAGTTGTGGGACTCTCTCACAACTCCATAGAAACTTTTTTTTTGAATTTAATTCACTCTTGAGCAATAAATTAGTTTCTTTGTGCTTTCAGGCTCTACACTAGTTATAACCCTGATCTAGGGTTTCCTCAAACATCTTTTGATCAAATATACAAATGTAGGCAACCAAATTTCTCAAAACGTGGAAGAAACCTCTATGTGAGGAACATGAAGTAAATGAAAAAATATTTTTTGGTTTCTTAGATTATGCAGAGAGAATTGTGTGGTAGAAATTTGAAAAACTGTGCAGAGGTTTCCTTTGGCTGTGAAAACAAGTTTCAAGTGATATTTCTCATCGTTTCTTGCAAAGTAAGATTTTTAATGCTTTTTTCAAGCTCTAAAAGGTTGATAAAAATATTAAAAACCTTCTACATTGATTAAACATGCTCTAAATCAAAATTAATCTCTCACATTCAAATGTGTACTGATTCAACTATATAGATGAAATGTCAAGATTTTAAGTAAAAATCTAGAAGTGGTTGTTTATATCAAACCTGTAAAGTTTCATACATTTCAATGAAGGTAAAATAAATTTTAACAAAGTGGAAAGAATGTCATGAAGGAAACAAAAGTATGCACTATCAGGAATACTAGTAGAATCAGTTCAAACCTAAGGTATTTCACAATGTATAGTTGAATCAAGTGTTTAAACTTCTACATGAGCTTCAGAGATTCTTGAAGAAAATAGAAAGGTTATTGTTCTTGTTTAAATACTCATAATAGTGTTGAATTGAATGCTTAACCTATCTCATCTTAGTCTGAAGTCCAAAAAATTGTCAATTCTTGTAATGAGTCTTCTTATTTGTACCTAATGGAGAACATGTTGAGCTAATTAAAGAATCAAAATCATGCCTTATACCTCTCAAAACGAAGGAGAATATAAAAACACACAGATTTTTCTTATTCATTCAAGGTCAGTGTCTTTTAAGTTGTCAATGGCACATGAAGGGACAAGTTTTTTTTTTTATTATTGGCAAATAGTTTTTTGAAAGGGACTATACCCTTGAGTACAAAAGATGGCCTAGGAGCCAGAATAGGAATGAAAACCAGAGAGAAAAGGATCAGAATCCAAATGTGACAATGAAGCCCAAAGTAGCCAAAAAATAGCTACCCAAACAAGACAAAACAACAAAAACACTGCAAAAAAGCAGTAGAGAGACCG
Source organism: Taxus chinensis (assembly GCA_019776745.2). Classification (NCBI taxonomy): domain Eukaryota; kingdom Viridiplantae; phylum Streptophyta; class Pinopsida; order Cupressales; family Taxaceae; genus Taxus; species Taxus chinensis. The sequence goes on along the minus strand of JAHRHJ020003806.1, from coordinate 52,756 downwards.
CAAAAAAATAGCATAAAAACAGACAAGAACAACTAAAGCATCTACAACTACTTTTTGGTAGCTTTGTCTATGCTGGTCTTGATATTCTTCCAGGAATGGAACATACCCAAAGTAGTCATGTGGGCAGCGTCAGTCTTATCCAGCTGATCAATGGTCCTTTTGCTTTCCTTATCATTGCCCCAAAGTGTTTCCAGAACTCCACCGAGGTTGGAGACAATTTTGACATGTTGCTCAATAAACTCCTCAATTGCCCTAAAGATGGCCATATTGTAATCATGACGAGTTTTGGCCTTCCCTAAACGGGAGTCTAAGGAGTTCAGCTTCTTGTAGATATCATCAATCTGGCTATTATCAATATCCACCTCCTCCTCCTTCTTCCTCTTACCTTTCTGTTTTACCAAGTTCTTAACCTCATCCTTCAACAGTTTCATATCAGCCTCTAGTCTTCCAACCTTTTTGAAGAGCTTTCCATATGCACATCCCAGGGACTGGCACTGCTAATATTCAGTAGGTCATTTTCAATTTCAATTTCATGAGGACCCTTCCCCACAGCAAGAGTCTCAAGGTTAAGCTTTCTAGAAGCCCTGGTAACCGGTCTGGCTGAGGTGGAGGAGAAGTGGGGGGTGGGAGTAGTAGTAGGGGGAATGGAAGAAGAAGCCTAGACAACCGGCAGGGGGGGTGACAACAGCGGTGGCAGGGGTAGAGAATGGAGAAACGGGGCTAGCAGCAGCAGAACCCGGCAGAGAGGGAACTGAGCTAGGAGAGGATGGGAGACTAGGATACTTAAGAAGACAACATTTATGTAGCAGAAAAATAAGCCCCTAGTGTAAAGGAACTGCCCGGGTATGCTTTTGAAACTCCAAAATGGAGCACTCAAGAGAGTTCAGCAAGTAATGGGGGAAACAAACCATGTGATTCCTACGGAAGTGGTTAAGAAAGATAAGGTGCTTAGCAGGTACAGTGACAAACCTTCCTTCCAAGGAAATGAACCGTATCATCATGTGAGTAACCTCATCATAAGGTGGAGGGATCAAGCTAACAAGCATGCCCGCTGTAATATAGATCAGCTTCTCATATTCCTCCACAAATCTCCTCTCTTCAACATCTCTGTCGACCCTTTTGTTAAAAAAATGGTAGCCCTCCAAGCCAAGGCCGGTCACTTCAGCAATAAGTTCCTCATTGACCAAGATCTTCTGCCCCCCATATTCCACAGTCCGCTCCTTCCAATCCTTCACAAAACGCACTGAGATGCTTTGATCATGCCCTTGAACCTTCTCCATGAAGTTGGTGATGCCACCCTTGCTGAGTATGCTCTAAAGCTCAATATTATCCTTCCAGTACGGGTCTGCACTAGGCTCAATTTGGCAAGGGGCACCCCCCATCTTCACTGTGCTTAACTATTTGCAACAAATTCCCAAATCCTTGTGAGCGCTGAAGCTAGTTTGCTTTTTACTGTTGTAATCCACACAATGTTTGAAATGAGAGTCGTTGCTTTTCCCACAAATGGCTGCGTGTCTACTGATCTGAGCCTGCGGAAAATTGCATGTGGGAATAACGACCTTTTTGTTAGCCCACTCCCTGTCATCAATCACATTACTACTGTCTTCAGTTTCCGTGGAGCCTTGTATCCAACTTTTAGCAGACGCAGTGCAGCCCGCATGCACGATTTTCAAATCAATGTAACTCCACTTAGAATTCCCCATATACTTCACACTATCTTGAATATTTGACATGATTTGCATAATCATATTTTTTAAGTCAACACGTGTGGGAGTATTATTGATGCTGATCCACACCCAATAATCATAACTCAGCTTAAGATATTGTGTGCGTATAGAAATCTGCATGAATGCTGTTTTGAAGCTGGTTAGGGATGCTATTATTATCACAAACAATGTGGTTAACATTAATGCCATAATTAGCCAGCGTATCTGCCAATTTATTACCCTCTCGATAAGTATGCATGATCCTGATGTTATTGAATGTTTGAAAAATACTTATGGACTCTGAGATAAAATCCTTGATGATCCAACTTGGAGATGAGCACTGTTTAAGGAGATTAATGATATTCAAGGAGTCCCCTTCAATAACGAGGTTATGGATATTTTGAGTCTGGGTAATTCTCAGGCCCTATAAAGCAGATAATGCTTTGGCAAAATGATTAGTTTGAATTCCCATTTTCCCAGATAATGCTTCGGAAAAATGAAGGGACAAGTTGCCAAAGCATAGAGTATGATCTAAAATAAGTGGAAGTTGAAGAGTTTCTTAAAACCACTACTGAATGGCTTGTGTCAAGAGTTAATGGGTAGTTGTAAATTCTTAGATATGAGGATGAAAATTGTCTAATACAAGAAAAAATGAAATGTTTTAAAGAGGCATAGGAATTTGACATGAAATGGTTGTTGAGAGAGAGACTACGGCAGGTATGATAAAGAGAAAAATAGGACAGTGAGCTAATAAACCAAATTACTAAGAGGGTGATAAAAATATATACATTGATATGGAGGGAAAATATTGACATAAAAGGATCATGAAGAGTTTGAGAGAAATGAGAGTAGGTGAATGAACAAAATAACTGTGAAAGAGAAGTGAAAATCAAAGTTATGCATTCTTGTTAAATAGGTGAATTAAAAATTGTTGAATGAAGTTCTTAAGTAAAGTGTCCATGATATGTTGATGGAGAAAAATAGATACTAAATGGTCCATTTGATTGCAAATACTATCTAAGTGGGTGCTTGTACTGAAGAAGTAGGTGCTTCTTGTACAAATTCAGCTTAGTAGGTGTTTGGATTTGGAATTTTATGCTTTAGTGATCAATTGGGTGTTTGATCAGTTGTAAATTAGTGTTTAGAATTGGTGTTCTAAATAAAGAGGCTGGCTTCAAAGTGGGTGTTTCCCTTATTGGTTTTCCCACTATAAAATTTGTGTCTTTCTCTTTTTTGTTTTTTATATTGAAGTTTTATTTGTGCTCGTAATCCATCTACTAATTCAAATTAAGAAAAATACAAAGTTTGAAAGACCTTAATTGTGATAATCATTAATTCACCCCCCTCTCATTATTTGTGATATATAATAATTGGTATCGGAGCAGGGCCTTCAGTGAAAGTTCAAAAAATTTAAGGAGATCCTCTCTTCACAAGAAATTAGGCACAAGGTAGACTATCAATGTCAAGATCACCCCTCTTTAAAGGTTCAAATTATGCACTCTGGAGAATCATAATGAAGACCTACCTTATGTCCCTTTGGTTTGACATATGGGAGAGTGTGAAAAATAGATACAATCCTCCAACCACTCAAATTACCTCTACAGTATTAAATAGTGAGTTTGAGAGAAATTCAAGGGAAATGAATGCAATTATATGTGGGCTAAATGAAATTGAATTTGTGAAGGTAATGCTATGTACTACAGCTAAGGATATTTGGACAAAGCTTCAAATCATCTATGAGGGTGATGAGAAATTAAAAATAGAAAAATTATAGACATACAAAGCCTAATTTGAAAGTGTGAATATTAAAGAGGATGAGAGCATTGCTTCATACATGCAAGGAATTGATAAAGTTATTAATATGATCAGAGGCCTAGGTGAGAAGCAAGAAGATACCATCATAGTTTAAAAATTCCTAAGATCACTAACCTCTAAATATGATGCAAAATTTTCAACCATTGAAGAATAAAAATACATGAATACCTTAACCCTAGATGAACTACAAATCATTCTATCAGCCTATGAAATTAGGAAAATTGGAGCCAAATATGCTAAGAAAGAAGTTTCCTTCAAAGAAAATAAAGAGAGTCATTCCAAGTAAGAAAAAAAGGAATCAAATTTGGAGAATGAAGAAGATGCTGAGAAGATTGAAGCTTTTGTTTGTAAGAAATATTGGGAAGAGGCTCAGGAAAATATACAGGTAATCTTCCTTTCAAATGTTTTAATTATGGTAAATTAGGACACTTTGCTGCTAAATGTCCAAACAAAAACAAAAAGGTTGATTTTGAATGTGAAGAAGAAGGTCATAAACATGGCAAGAAAAATATGAACTATAAGAAGAAGGGAAGCAAGAAGAAGTAGTTAAAGAATAGAAGAAATTTCTATTCAAAGGAAAAATCAAGTGATTCAAAATAAAGTAACTCAAGCAGCTCAGAGAGTGAGAGTGATGGAGCTAAAATGTGAAACCTTATTTATGGCTCTTGGAAATTTCAAATGAATGCAACAATAAAGGGAAGAATATGGTCAACTATGAATATTCAGATGAAGAAGAGGAAAAATTAAATTTAGAGTCTGAATTGGTAAGTGATTTTGAAGAACTCCAAATTTGTAGAAGAAGAAACCAAAATCTGAAATGCACCCTAAAGGATTATGAAGAAAAAATCCACATTCTTGAAAAGAAGAAAATTCAAAAGGAAGAAGAAGAAAATGAATGAACTCAAGGAGTCTTGAAAATCAGCTGGAAAAGATTTCTCAATCCTACAAAGAAAAGGAAGAAGAATGTCAAATATTGAAATCAATTTAGAACTCCACAAGGCTGAATTAGAACAGAAAATAAACAAACTCAAGATGTATGAGAAGCTACAAAGGAGCTCAAATGTCCTAACAAAACATTCTAAGCACTCAAAGGGATATAAGTGAAAAAATAGGTATTTTGCTTCAAGGAAGAGAATAAGGAAGATGAACCATCAAAGAAGAAAGAATAAAAGTCTACATCAAGCATCCCATACACCATCAACAAGGAGGCCATAAAATCTGCAAAAAATAAGGAAAAACCCTCTGAGAATCACATATGCTATGAGGTACTCTCATTCCTTCTATGGTTATTGTTTTTCTTGTAATATGTTTGGTCACAAAGCTATGAAATGTAGAAGAAATGCTAGAGGAAATAAAAGAAAATTTAACTTGCAGCATACAAGAATAAGCTACAATCTAGTATGCTATAAATGTAAAAAGGAGGGTCACATAGCAATCATGTGCAACTCAAAAACACCCAAGCAAAGAAAATGGATATATGTTGTGAAAGATAGATCAAACTAATTTTCATGTTCAAGATGAAGGGATGATTTGGTATTTGGATAGTGGCTGCTCTAGTCATATGACATGTGACAAAAAAGTTCATTTCCTTATTCAAATAATGCATCAGGCACTGTTAGATTCGGTGATAATAATTCAACAAATATTGTGGGAAAGGGAACTCTTAGTCTTGACAATGGAAAAATAGTTACAGAAAATGTGCTATATGTTGAAGGACTCAAACATAACTTGCTAAGTGTTAGCCAAATGTGAAAACAAGGATACAATCTGATTTTTAATGATAAAGGGTGTAAAATCATTGATGGAAAAATAGGGAAGAGAGTTGGAAAAGTAAAAAGGAAAAAATAACATGTGCTTAAAGAGGTAAACAAAGAAAAATGCTTTACAAGAAAAAATGATGACATATCACTGGTTATGGCACATGAGATTAGGACATATCAGTTTTGAAAATCATGTGAAATTGAGTGCTAAAGATGGAGTTAGAAACATGCCAAAATTTGTGAAACCAGCAAATTCTATGTGAAATGCTTGTTTACATGGAAAACAAACAAGAAGGTCATTCAAATCAAAAGAGTATTCAACTACTCAACCTTTAGAGCTGATTCATACAACATTTGTGTGGGCCTACAAGAACTGCAAGTATAAAAGGTGATGAGTACTTCATGCTTCTAATTGATGATTTTACTAGGATGACATGGGTAACTTTCCTAAACACAAATTAGAAGCCTTGGATAGGTTTAAAGCCTTCAAAGCACTTGTGGAAAATGAGAAGAACACAAAAATCAAATGCTTAAGGTCAGAATAGGGGTGGAGAATTTTGTTCTAATGAATTTGATGAATATTAAAAAGAACATGGAATATAAATATAATTCTCAAGCTACTAGAAAACCATCAACAAAATGGTGTGGTTGAAAGAAAGAACATGACCATGTAATAAATGAGCAAGACTATGTTGAATGAATCTAGACTTCCTGATAGCTATTGGAGAGAAGCAGTTGCACAGCTGTTATATATTCTAAATAGAGATCAATTAAGAGTAAATAGTCGACAAAACACCCTATGAAACTATGGAAAGGAAGGCCAGCTAATGTGAAGCACATAAGAGTCTTTGGGAGCAAGTTCTACATCAAGAGAGATGAAGAAATTTGGAAAAGTTTGATTCCAGGTGTGATGAGGGCATATTTCTTGGGTATTCATCAGTTAGTGCAAGCCTATAGATGCTACAACAAAAGACTTCAAAAGGTGGTTGAAAGTACCAATGTGAAAATAGATGAAACTCAACCTTTAAAATTCAGAAATCAACCTAAGGACAGCCATAAAGATGATGCACATACTATTGAAAATCATGATGATGATGATGATGAAATAAGAAGAACATGAATAGGTAGAAGTAAGAAGAAGAAGAAGAAGAAGAATAAAGGCATGACACCAAGACACCTTCAAGGCAAGTTAGAAGAGACCATCCTACAGATCTAATTATAGGGAGTAAAGAAGGTGGTGTGCTCACAAGAAGAAAGCTAAGAAGTCAACAAAACAATGAAGACACAACCCTCTTATCTATGATAGAACCCAAGAATGTGAAAGAAGCATGCAATGAAAAATATTGGATAGATGCAATGAATGAAGAACTTGATCAAATTGAGAAAAATGAAACATGGGAGCTTGTGCCTAGGCCAAAAGACAAGAATGTCATAGGAACAAAATGGGTGTTCAGGAATAAAATGAATGAAAAAGGTGAAGTGACAAGAAATAAGGCAATACTTGTGTGTAAAGGTTATGCACAAATGGAAGGAGTTATTTTTGAAGAAATTTTTTCACCAGTGGCAAGAATGGAAGCAATCAAATTGTTCTTGGCATATGCAGCTCACAAGAAAATCAAAATTTTTCAAATGGATGTCAAATCTGCTTTTCTAAATGGAAACTTGAATAGGGAGGTGTATATTGAGCAACCTAAAGGATTCTCTTTAACGGGTGAGAAAGACTATGTATGCAAGTTGAAAAAGGATCTATGTATGGACTCAAACAAGCTCTAGAGCTTGGTATAGTAGGTTAGATGCTTATCTAATCAAGTAAGGTTTCAAAAAGGGAGTAGTAGATATCAATCTCTACATCAAAGAAGAAGATGAACATTTTTCAATCGTCATTGTTTATGTTGATGACATCATATTTGGAGAGGATCATGAAACGATGACTCATGAATTTTTTGATGTGATGAGTAAAGAGTTTGAAATGTCTATGCTTGGTGATCTTTCATACTTTCTAGGCCTTTAAATATACCAATCAGATCAAGGAATATTCATATCTCAAGCTCAAATACATCAAGGAAATGATAAAAAGGTTCAAAATGAAAGATTTCAGACCTATATGCACACCAATGGAAGTGGTATGCAAGTTGAGCAAAGACAATGACTCACCTAAAGTGGAAAAAACACTGTACAGATCTATGATAGGAAGCCTTCTCTATTCCACTACATCAAGGCATATATTATGCAAGTTATGGTTTTAGCAGGCATTTTCAAGAGAATCCAATAGAAACACATCTCAAGGCAGTCAAGAGGATACTTAGATATCTCATGGGAACTTTATAGTATGGACTTTGGTATCCTACAAGAAAAGACTTCAATATAAGAGCATACACTGATGTTGATTGGGCTGGAAATATTGATGACAGGAAGAGCACAAGTGGTGGAGCTTTCTTTGTTGAAAATTTCTAGTGTCATGGTTGAGAAAAAACAATCTTCAGTGGCATTATCTACTTGTGAAGCAAAGTACATAGTTGTGCCATGTGTTGCACTCAAGTTCTTTGGATGAGGCAAATTTGGAAGACTACAAGGTAAAATTTAATGAACCAAATCCCTTGCTTTGTGATAGCACTAGTGTCATTAGTTTCTCTAAAAATCCAGTATTCCATTCAAAGACTAAACATATTCCAATCAGATTTCATTTCTTGAGCTAACAAGTGAATGATAAAAAGATTAACCTTGTATATGTGAGCATAAAAAATTAAATTTTAAATATTATGACAAATCCATTGCCAAAGGAAACATTTGAGCATCTCAAGGATGAATTGGGAGTCATTCCTGATCCTACCAGCTTTTAAGAGGTCTTGGAAAACTCAAGGGAGCATTTGTCTTGCATAGTCACCTCTTGTAATGTGGTAAAAAGAGCTTCAAGAGAGGGGGAAGCTAGTCTACTAGATCATGGTGTTGTTCATGGTATTCTTTCACTCAAGTTTGTTTATTTGTGTTCCTTGGTCAGTTCAAGTATGGTCTTCATATCAGTCTTTCAAATGGTCTTGTGTCATGCATGGTGGTTCTTCAGTCTCAAGTATGCCTAAAGCCCGAGGGGAGAAATCTCAAAGGTATGTTTTTTTAATGTTGTTTCTTGTCATTTCTTTGTTTTCCCATCTTTATCATGGATGTTAAAGGGGGAGAATATGTGCCTGGGGAACATGAATATGTTTTTAGTCTAGTCATGTGGATTGTTATGCGTTTCATCAATTTGTCCTTGGTTTGTGTGGGTGTTGACATCAATGAAAAAGGGGGATTTTTTTTCCCACCTTTATGTCTGGTTTTCATTGATGTCCTGTGTTTGTCCTAGTGCTTATTTTTCATGTAAGTAGTGTTTCTAGGGAGTCACAGAGTGTTGAGTTCATGATAGTCCATGTTGAGTCAAATTGATGCTTTTAGTGCATGTGAGTCATGTGAGTATTTGTGGTGAAAATTGAAGATAGTGAATACTTGGATCATGTGTATCTCATGTGGAATGAACTCATTCCAAGGCTCATAAAGTCAAGAAATATGTTTTGAGCAAAATGTCACTTCTAGCCAAAACTGCCCTTGAGAAACCTAGTTGTTCTTGCATGCAAATGTGATGGGCTAAACCAATTCAGTGATAAATTTTTCAAACCAATCATGGGAGATGGTAGAGGTAGCTTTCCTTAAGCTCCATGAAAAATTTCAAGCCCTCTGGAGGTCATTTGAGCAAGTTATTTAAGTTTTTACAAAACTGGTCCCTTGAGAAGCTCATTTTTAGTTACATGGCTTCTTAGGTGTCAAACAAAAATGTGGAAGAATTATCAGATAATTCATAAGATAATTTTTTCTATTAAATTCTCCTGGATAATTATTGTGTAAAAATAATCTTAGTCAAATTGGAGGTGAATTCAAGAAAGTTCTCATCATTCTTATGAGCATGTTTCTTCTAGTGTCCAAGCAAAGTCTCTGAGCTCGATAGGAGAAAAAAGGGTTAATTAGCCTTAAATATCTTTCTTTTTCACTTCTAAAGTCTTTAGCAGTGAACTAATAATTTTTTCAAGCCTCATAAGGTGATTGGAATAGGTTAAAATCTTTGATGAAGCCTGATTTTCTCAGGTGAATCTCTTTAGTCTGAAGATGAACTGGTCTCTCCACTATCCAAGTTCATTTGGAAATCCCAACAGTTGAAAGTGTCTTTCTAAGGACTATAAAATCTCTTTAGGAACCAAAAGAATGTTTATCGAAATACTCCGTGTGGTCCCCTAAAAAATCATCATGATGTTGGTGAGTCAAAAACACTACTTCATGCTTGAAAAGCAATACAAAATAAATGATAATGCCATTGTGCACCAAGAAATCAATCTTCCGGGCATGCATCTCAATAATTTAGGATAGAACTTGATGCAAATGCTTGTCTAAATTACCAATATGGAGGTTTCAAATGTGCATATAAATGTGAAGTCATACTTCTTGATATTTATACTAGTGTATTAGCACAGGTTCATTCACAATCAGGTGAAATCTTATGCAAAGACAGTTTATGCACACACAGGTGAAAGCTGTGACTTCAAGTGGTTTCAGGTAGTCTAAAACATTCATGGAAGGATTTAACACTTCCAATTTACTCTTCAAAATCCTTAAAAGGTGATCATCCTAAACTTAAGAGCATCCTCCTTCTTCCTAAATAGCACCGTCATAACTGTGACTATATGGTTCACTGTCCTTTCTATCCTTTAGGAGAAATTGAAGCATTCCAGGATATATAATGAGCATGGAAAAAGATGCCAAAATTTCTACAAGTCAACAAAAGAACTAAATTTTTGAATTGCATTGGAAATTGAGGAAGAAATTATTTTTTAAAGGTTTTCGAGTCTTTACAGTTGCTCTAACCCTGATCTAGGGTTTCCTTAAACAAATTTTGATCGAATCTAAAATGTTTCAATTGTACTTTTTTTGTGAAATTTTATAAAAGCCTCTATGAGGCACTAAAAATTCATTTGAAAAATAGTTGAGGATTTTTTTTGAAGTATGGAAGAATAATTTGTTGGCGGAAATTTTAAAAACTCATGCACTGTTATAATCTTGACAGTAAAACGATGTTCTAAGTATTTATTCAAAGCAAATTTGCAATGGGATCGATCTATTGTTGATTCAATGTTTGTCAGAGGTTGAACAATAGGTTGGAACTCGTTCTAGAGGTTAAAATATCTCTGCTCTAGGTTAATGCATGCATATCATATCTAAGACATTTTAGAAGGATTGAACAAAATGAAATTAAGTTTCTTAAATGCAATCACAATCATAGTATGGAGGAGTGGACTATTCAAGTTCACATGTTTGACAGTTTGAACTGATTGTCAAGAAAGATTAACATTGGTCATCCTCATGAAGTCAAATACATGAAGCATCTACTCACCTCAACTAGAGGAAGGTAAAGAGTTAAGTGTCTTTGTCCTTGTAGTCAAAAGTCCCTTGAGCTCTCAAAGGAAACATGAAAGGTTCATGAACCATGAGATGGGGTTCTTTTTTCAAGTTGAAGGAGAATCATGAAAATTTATTGTGAAAGAGACAAATTCTTAACATGATCATTTTTCAAACTCTGAAGTCCAGACAAGACTGTTCAAATCTTGAAAAGTGATTCTTCATGTTTGTACCTAATTTGAGAACATGTTGAGCCAATTAAAGTTTGAATTTCGAATTCCTTGAAGGATATCATAGTGAAGAAAAAAAGAAAAATAAAGGACTAATAAGAAAGTTTGTCTGATTGCAATCAAAGGGAATGAATTTTAAGTTGTCAATGTTACATGAAGGGAAAAGTTACCAATTGAGTATGATCTAAAAGAAAAGTTGAAGAGTTTCTTGACAACCGCTACTAGATGGACGAGTCATGACTGAATGGGTAGTTTTAGAGACATAGAACATGACATATGAGAAGGAGTGTAATACAAGAAAAAATAAAATGTGTTATATATATAGAGGGACATGAAATGGTGTGTTGAGAGAGAGACTATGGCAGGTGTAATCATCAGAGAAAAATAGGATAGTGATCTAAGAAACCAAATTACTAAGAGGATGAAAAACAGATATACATTGATATACAGAGAAAACAGTGACATAAAAGGATCATGAAGAGTTGAGATAAGGTGAATGAAAAATTAATTGTGAAAGAGAAGCCAAAATTAGAGTTATGCATTCTTGTAAAATAGGTGAATTGTAAATTGTTGAATGAAGTGTTTTAGTAAAGTGTCTGTGATCTGTTGATAGAGAAAAAAGATACTAAATGGTCATTTGATTGCAAATACTATCTGATTGGATGCTTGGAATAAATAATTAGGTGCTTCTTGTACAAATTCATTTAAGTAGGTGCTTAGCATTGGAATTTTGTGCTTTATTGATCAAATTGGGTGCTTCATCAGTTGTAAATCAGTGTGTAGACACCCAAAATTGGGTCGCAACCCTCTCAACCCCCTTCGATTAATTTAATTCAATACTACCCCCCTACACCATGCCCACTTGCACACATTTAATTTAATTTAATTACTAGAATTAAATTAATTATCCTCCTCACCTAGCCACCTCACCTATCCACCTCCTCTAACCACCTAAGATTTATTCTAACCCTAAAAGTAATTACTAACAACTTCCTCCAATAAATTCATCCATGATTTAGCAAGGAATAACACTCCTAAAACAAAACCTTTGACCTACTCTCAAATTGGGAGGGGAACCCCTATTTTTATAAAACAAGGCCTTTTCTCCCTAACCGATGTTGTTTTATCCTTGGCCGGCACCAATCACCTAACCATTGTCAGTCACCTTAAATACAAAACTACATCTCTTCACCCAGGTTGGATCTTCAGTTTTTTTGAGTTCTTTTCTAGGATTTTGCATTCACATATCTCTACATTCAAGTGACAATTTAGAAAGCACCAGATCACCTGCACCCTCTTCTAGCATCTAATATCCAAAATCCACTTACATGGGAAGTTCTGGATCCAAAATTCCATGGCACTGGAGCACGGTTCGACTCTCTGCATACATCCAGCCATTCACTCAACTCTTACTAGCATTCATATCTCAGTAAGTATTTATGTAACCTATTATTCATCTTCATTTACTTGGTTGTAGATCTATTATTATTATTTCTATTTATTTCCTCTCTGTTAAGAATACTTCACGTTCCCCATCTACCCAATGTACCACCAACCCACCATCCTACCCACTTAATCACCTCTATCACCTTTACTGTGTCTTCTCAAAAATACCACTAACTTACCTAAGCCTTCCCAACTCTCTGTGTAATAAAAAAGAGATCCAAACCACCACATTTTAACCTCCCAAGCCTAATTTCCTCTATCGAAACTGATCGCCCAACCGACGTCGGTCATTACCAGGTACCCACATTATTCACCTAATTGATACCAGTCTCTATGACTGGTAAAATATTCCAAACCAACAAGCAAAAAATTTCTTCCCAATTACCCAAAATCTCATCAAATATTTCCCATACCTCATTTATAGCCTCTGTTAGATCTGCAAGCCCAGACCAACCTACCATCCCTCCAAATTTAATCATAACTTATCTGTTAGATTAGATTTTCTTATTTTTTATATGAAATGCCTAAATTATATTAACTACAGTAGGATTTATTTTTTGTATGTTCTTTCCTTGCATTAAAGTGTTAAAAAAATGTGCATTGATAGCCTCTCTAGGTAGTATTAAACTTCTTGGATCTAACACACGCTAGGAAGTCCACTACCACATACTGTTTAACTCTCTCTTGTGGTCTTGTGTTCTATTACAGGTAGTCCTTCCCAATAAAAAATGAGTTCTCTAGAATTGGTCTGGTCTCATACAACATGCACACACCTTCTTCTATTATCACAGGTATTCCTCATACCTTACCTTACCTCTTATCTATTTCTTAAGCATACATTTGTAGTGAAACACAATGTTTATAATTGGTGCTCTAAATAAAGAGGTTGGTTTCAAAATGGGTTTTTCCCTTCTTAGGTTTCCCACTATAAATTTTGTGTTTTACTCTTTTGTGTTTTCTTGATTGAAGTTGTTCTTGTGCTAACAATACATCTACTTATTCAAATTTAGAAAATTAGATAGTTTGAAAAGACCTTAATTGTGATAAACACTGATTCACCCCCCCTCTCAGTGCTTGTGATATCTAACATGTATGCCGATGTCCCATCTCTCAACCAAATATATCATCAACCCCACATCCCATGGGACCCTCTGATAATATCAAAATCCTCCTAACCCCATGGTTGTCAATTGATCCCACTCACTATCACTCACATCTCCTCTCATCTACTTATATAGATTCGAGACTCGATCTCTTAGATATAAAGTCTACCTATCCTGCAATCATTCAAACATCATGCAACATTAGTATTCCCATCATCATATCATCTATCTATCAAAATTAATTAATCTAGCTCTAGTCAATAGCTCAGGTTGATGTGTGGAGGGGTTGATCAACACTCCTTAGGGCCAAGTCGATGGTGACCCATCCAAGTCATCGCTAACTGCCCCTTGTGTCATCCATTTTTCTTAAAAAATGTAAAAAAAAAAAAAGCATAAATAAATTAAAATATAAGTGTGGTTCTCGTTAATCAACATCTTACGCACCCTCTGGCGTTTCCTAGCTGGTCCTCCCAGTTGCATCTCTTTGTCTCCTTTATAGCTCTCTGCTCTCAATCATCACTTTTAAGCATCAAAATGAGCATTGTTGATTGAATTTTGGGCTTATATAGCCTCCAAAACTAAGTCATCGCCGACAACCTTGGGTCATCATCAATTAGCCTTAGTCGTCACTGACTCGCCTTAGCATTCCTTATTTTGGCTTTCCCTACTTCTTTTTTGTGTCCCTTGCTAGGGTATCATCTATTTATCCCTGTTTTCTCTCAAATTCCACCTTTGTGGCCATATTTATTCCCCCTTGGGGAATTTTTTTTAATCACTTTTTATATTTTTCCTTTTAGACCTTTTTTGTTCCCTTTGTAGGGTCACCAGTACTCCCATCTTTGTCCTTTTTAGATGGATATCTTTTTATCAATTCCTCATCTACAAAGTATTTCACATTATTCTCACATTTATTTCCACATATTTTTAATGTCTACCTATGACCCATTGGTCCTTATGGCTCACATTCATTCGAGAGGTTTCCCATTGTGTTCCCTCCATTTCACATTGATTTTTGGTGACTCACTTATTTATAGAACATTTTCGTTATCTCCATTGAGACCATCCTTCATTCATTAACAACGTGATATTAGAATCACCACCATAGGTTCTATTATTGTTTAAATCCTTCTTATTTGGGGCATCTTGCATCCCTTTATCATTTTACCCATCTTTCTTCTCCCACCTGAACTTCAACATCTACCTCTTTCAAACTCGTCATCGATTCCCCTTTACATTATTGATCCCTTATTTGAGGGGGAGCTCATCATCAACCTTTTTTTAGTCTTCATCCAACTCTCTATCTCTCATCATTTTTGTCTCATGGCTTGCTAGCGTAAACCACATGAAAAAAGGGGTAAATGTAGACACCAAAATTTGGTATCACTACCCTTGATTTCTTGCGTGCACATATTTCACCATGGTCCTATCTAGACCCATTTTAATTTAATTTATTTTTTTATTTAAATTTTCCTTTATTATTCTAACACTTTTAATTCATAATTAATCTTCATTAATTACCTTAATTAATATCCATTAGCTAATTATATTTAATTAACTTTATTTTTAGGATACTTTTATCACTAACCACCTAAATCCACATCTCTATGCTTTTTCTAGATTTTATCTAACCCATATTTATCTCCTACCTATTCATGACACTTCTTTAAGAAATCCTTACCTACCTACATGCTTTAAAAAACTTATCCCAATCCCTAAAAGCCCCATATCTCAAACAAATCAATCATCCACCACTTTAAGGAATGGTTGCCCGTAGTAGGCACCGACCCAACCGGGTCACTGTCGACCCTATAAGATTGATTTTACTTTCCTTCCAAAATGAGACACAACCCAAGATTTTTTGCACTATACAAACTTACCTTCGAATTTGAGCATCCTTGTAGCTGTTTCAATCCTCTAGGATTCCATTGAAGCTTGTTTTTCATCACTTCCGGGGATTTTGGGAGGTTTTCTTTGATTCTGTGTTATTTCATGCTATCATATGCTATCATTTTTATTATCTATTAGAATCTAATGTTTTGCAGGTTCAGCTACTGTCAAAATTTCATCCTCTACCTATTCTTCTAGTCATTCTACTTGTAAGTTTCTCATTCAGCTCATCCACCTTTGGCTTTGTTTTACACTTCCCAGGTCATCGTCACTCCACTCAGGTCATCGTCGACCCAATCCTATGTCATCATACTTCCTATTTCCAGATCCTTCCCAGTGTCTACTTCTATTTTGTTATTGTTTCCTATTCTTAGATCTACCATCTCGATTCTCTGTCATCCTAAAATATTATTTCTGCACTCCAATCACTGCCAACCCAACCCAGTCACCATCGACCCAAGTCCTATTTTTCATCTAATCTATCCTAATCCCTATTTAATTCCATCCTTTTTTTTTTCTCAGATCAGTTTATGTAATTTATCTATAGTGTTCTCAAGCTTCAGTGATCACCTTAGTTGCATTCAGATAATCCCAGATCTGCATTTCTAGATTGTTGTCTAGATCCATCTACTCATGTCACCATCGACCTACCATCTGTAACTTGTATCATCATTGACCTAGTTAGGTACCTTTTATTTTGTGTTCAGATATGCACCTTCCATCTATTTTCTGTAATTTCATATTCTGTCTATCTTTAGATTATACATGTTAATTACTCCTTTCATTTATTTTATCATCTCTTATCAAACACGGGGGTTGACAACCGCATAAGGAAGTTAATGCTTCTTGGAAAAAACTTTTTTGGACAACCCCCTCATCTACTATCTTATCCATTTTCTCTCTTAGTTATTCTTATTTTATAGGTTTATCCAGTTTGTAACAAGGATATCACTTACTTTGTGCTTGTACATTTACATCCATCATACTTCAAGGTGCCTTAAACCCTTGAATTTTGAATTTATTTAAGTTTCTTTAGTACTAGCTCATTAACTTGAACAGGAACAATAAATTGGACCAACACTTAGTAGTCAAAATCTTAGCTACTGCAGTAATTCAAGTGTTACACTTTGAAATATAACTTGTAAAGGAAATCCAGAGTTGAAAGGCTCATTTAATTTTACTAGGATATGCAAACTTAGTACATCTTTGTTTGAATGAGAGATTTTTTATTTTTTCCTTGAATATTTCTCTTAATCAAAGAAGACTAGTGCGCATAATTGAAAACATGAAGCTATTATAATGTACCTGATTTGGAGAGGATAAGTGAAATGTGTGTATGCCTCATCAGTTTGAAAAAACCCTGATAAATTAAAGAACTTTCAATATACAATGTATGGGATAGTGTATAATATAGCCAAGACATTTAAGGTCTCTGAATCTTTTCAGAAGTTCTGGAATAAGGGTAAAGATGGAATTATACATGTACCATGAATTCACTTACTAAAATTAAATAGAAAATAAGGAATTCTCTATAATTCCGTAGGTAGATTGCATATCAAGTAGAACAAAAATGAGTATCTTTGGACATGATACTTCTATAATACAGTTTCAGTGCCCACCTTGTAAGAATTAAATTGATGCACCTCTAAAGTGATAATGATGAGTGATATTATATGGCCTTATAGTAAGATGACCTTATAAAAATATAAGAAAAACAAAGGGAGAGTTGGTACAAACTAGAGAATGTTGATCGAGCATAAAGTAATAATTGAGAATTCTTACTAAATTAGACTAAAGAATAATGTCAGCACTCATGTTAGGACATTGACCATAATCCTGCACTCCATGACCCTTCAATGGATGAATTTTAGTCAATTTATTTAGAGTTCTCATGTAGATGGACAAAATACTATCATAGGGGTAGTCTTATATATGATATGTTTTATGTTTCTTTCATGATGAGTGCAATGATGCCAAAATTAATGAACGAGTATTAATCCATTTAAATCCACTCAAGAAAGTTGCCTTAGGATTAGACAGTTTCATCCTTTTGAGCTTACAAATGTTGAACATTTTTTTTAGAGACGAAAGCTTAGAGAATTATAACTTGAAACTGTACATGGATATTTTACCAGGAATGTGAGGTAAGTCAAGCACTAGTATGTGAGAACTATCCAAATAGCTAGGTCAAGTGCATCTTCTCACATTACATACATAGACCACCAAGTAATGAATCCAGAGAAAGATTCTTAAGATATGTGTAGTATTGCAAGATCACATGATATTGCTTGAGAAGTAACAAGTTTGGAATGTTATGAATGAGCCAATGTAAGGAAAAGTAAGAGTATTATTGTATTATGAGAAGGATTTAATTGTTCACACCAGGTATACATAGCTCATATGTTACTGGTAGGAGCAAATGAAAAAAGTAAACTCGTCGAGCTTGTGAACAAGTAAGTTTTTTTAATCATGCATTTTGTCCAATGGTTTTCATTTTTCACCAAGTGAACTAAGATAAACCTTTGTAATATATTTCAAAGGGGGAGAGTGAACCAAGAAACATGAAAAAATTGCTATACAAGTGAATATAAAGTCATTGAAATGGTTGAACATCAATTGTTTAGTAGGTTGGTTGATCCATTAATTGACAAAAGGGATTTTGCTGGGTAATTGCTGTAATAAGGTTTTCATTGAAATGTCAAGTTGTAAATTAATGTGAAAGTTCAAGTTAGCACTAAGTGTATTCGGTTGTGATCCATAAGGTAAAAAATCAAGTCAATGTAGAAATCATTGTGTCTTGGTATGTAAGTATGATCTAGTTACATGGTTAAGTAAGGAAGTTGTATGAAAGTGTCTTCTACTATAGGTAGTACATGTAAAACCTATCAAAAGTAGCATAACATTGTCTCTATGGCGCATATAAATGTAGATCGTGCTAATATGATTTTATCACGTCAATATGGTTAAATAACACAATTATGGACGAAAATGAAAACATAAAAAGCAAAATTATTTCAACACTGCGCAAAGGTGTAAATCCAATAGAAAATCATGGTTGAAGAAGTATGAAACATCTGAATATCATATAGAAGATACACTTATTTCACTAAATATGGACATATTTTAGTGAATCTGGACTCTAGTATTACAAGTATTGGAAGAAATCCATCTCCGTTTTTGCGTATATTGGATTCCATTTTTTTCTATACTGGATTCCATTATTACTATTATTAGGATCCATTAGTAGCAATATTGGATTCCAATATTGTCATTATTGGACTTATTCTAGTTCCAATTTCACTATTATTGGATTCCAATCTTGTTATTATTGGATTCCAATATCATTATTATTGGATTCCAATTTGGCTAATATTGGATTCCAATAGAATTATTATTGGATTCCAATTTCACCACTATTGTAATCCAATTTATAAATCCTAATTTTTGGATTTTAGTTTTGCTAATTTAGGATTTGTATTTTTTTAATATGAATCCCCCACATAGGCCAAATGTGTAGTATCTTACATAAGCCTCGCAGCCTCTATCTTACATAAGCTTAGCGGTTGCTAGCTTACATGTTGAAAGTGCATGTTATGTGAAATAATTCTAGTGGCATCAAAATTACATCTACCTTATGGCCACTAAGTTTCATTTGCCTTGCGGCCACTAAGCTACATAAGTCTTGCAGCCTCTAAGTTACATAAAAGGATGATAATCCTTGTGGCAGCTATCTTACATAAGCGTATAGGTTATTAACTTACATAATCCTAGCAATCGTTATATTACATAAGCGTACAGGTTGTTAACTTACATAGGCCTAATGGTCATTAATTTACACAAGAGTAGATTTTTCTACGTGAAATAATCCTAGCGGCTGGAAAGTTACACCAACCTATCAATAGCAAGTTTCATAAGCCTACCCACCACTAAACTACATAAGCCTAGCGGCCGCTGAGTTACACAAGCCTAGGCACCAAAAAGTTACATCATCCCAGGGGTTAAATTTGATAGTCACATGTGCCTGTAAAAAAATTAGATTAAAATAATTTAACAATATTTCCCTTTAAAAAATACAAAATATAAGTTATTTAAATACTTCAAATTTATATTTATTTAATATTTTATGTATTTTTTTATAGATAATAGTTGGAAAAGGATCCAAGGGCCATGTACATAAGATATTACATTGAAACTTGCATGAAACAAACACATATTTCAAAAAATATCAAGTCAAAAAGGACTTGACTCAACCAAAGCCCAAAATACAAAAAAAACACAACTATTTAATAGAAACCAGGATAAAAAAAACCACAAGATCAGTCAGCAAAAAGGAAGTTGAGGAGCTCCTATACACATTTACCCCTTGTCCTCAAACTCATCTTGTGCTCTCCTTCTAGATGTCAAACTGTTCATCCTCATCAGAACTACTTATAACAAGCTTCATCCTCTTCCCTCTATCTACAACAACCGTACCTTATAAAGTCTCAATCCTTTGACCCAATACCACCATTTCAACATTAATGTAGTAAGCTCCCCTAATTAGATTCTTGTTTTTGTCTTCAAATTGGCTCACAATATCTTCCAGTGCATCAATTTTATTAACAAGGACATTTATCAAAGTATTACCCCCCACCAAATCCTCAGTATGAACATCCTCCACATTCTGACAAGCTAAAATTTAAAGTGCAGTCACAACATCCAAATCTATTTTTTCTTTTTCTTTCAATTTGTTAAGTTTCAGTCTTTCAACTAAGGTAAGATGATCTTCCTAATCCTCATGCAACCTATACCTAACATACCTAGTTTGAGGAACCAGGTTACCCGCCTTCACAAGTAGTAAAATAAGCCCCTAGTGGAAGTTAAACACTATTTTCCCAACTTGAACATCCTTAATAGACACTTGAAATGACTTGTAGAGATAAATGGGATACTCATTTTTTCACCCCTCCTAAAATGGTTGACCAACATAAAATTTTGTTTATGAAAATATTTTATGTCTATTATATATTGATATAATTTTTATATAAATCTATATAAAAAATAACTGTGGTATTGTAAATATGCAAGTTACATGTGATAAATTCAACTAATTTTATGCTTTTCCATTATGTAAATCATAAAAAACAACAAAGAGTTAATAATTACATTAAACAAGTTGTTTTAGGGAAATTGATTTGAAAATGTATTTCCATAGGCAATCAATCCTTCGAGAAAATTACATAAGCATTTATCCCTTGCAAGGGTATTAATTATTGTTCTTGAATTTGTGCAAGGTATTGTTGGATAGCTTCATGAACCCAATTCGATATTTTAATTTGATCTCCTTTCCATATTTTTCTTGGACTCCATTCCTAGATGATTTTGTTTATATCAATATTTGTTGTGTCCCTTGATTTTTGCCACCATTAATTTTTCTTTAAACATTCCTAGTACCTTTCTTTTTATGTATTTCCTTTTCCTATGGGTTCCCACTAGTGTAACCTTATCTTTTGAGTGTTTGTGTGAGCATCATGTATTAGTTTTAGTTCTACCTTGCCCATCCATATAGGTACATTATCATCACTTACTCGTATCATCTATCGAACATTCACATCCACTATTGGGTTGAATTCCTCTCGAGGTCTGTCACAAATAGGCCCAACATATATATCCTTAGTTGAAAGGAAACTTTAATTATAGTAGCTATCCATGTTAAGATGTGGTGCACCCACTATCTGATCATACATTGCACTATCCTAAATTATTTTTGGCCAAAAATGAACTCTCCTTGTCATGGTACAATTGACAAAGGGATTCTTTAGGGCATATAGAAATTTTTTCCAATATGCAATATTTAGAACCCAGTATGCTTTTCCACTATCATTTGAACTCTTTCTCTAGTGTGTGATGTATGCCTGAATTCCTTGATAATGTCAAGTGGGATTAGCCACTTGGGCATGCCCCAACATGATTACAGTTTGTCTGAATCAAACTTTAATGTGTGAAGTCTTTCACACTCAAAGAGTGAAGTGGTCTGACTGATTCACCCACCCAATTTATTGGGTGATCCCTCTTGGGATTGACTATCTGACTATCTACAATGGCTATGCAGGCTTGTATTAAAGACTGTGAGCTATATGTAGGATGGGCTGATTAATTAACTGAATATATTAGCTATTGAACAAGCAAGAGATATAGCTCAGCAGATATGTGAAATAGCTAAGGAGCAAAGTGGAAGTGCTGGGTAAAATTGTATTAGATTCATAATAAAAGATAATGCTTTACCAGTGGAGTTTTTCCTTCGGGTTTCTCCACTTAAATCTGGTGTAATGTGTTCTTGTTCTTGTTTATTATTTACTTTCAAGCTCTAGTCTCATTTAACTTTGGTATTCGCTATCTATTTCAAGATATTTCATTGTCTAATCGACTGCAGACCATAATCTATAATCTTCAGCATTAATGGTGGATCTCTGATCTGTGGATTACATTTCCCCCTGCTAAATCTAACATGGTATCAGAGCTTGGTGATTGTGCATGTGCAGGATCGATCTAGAAGTCTTTTGACTTGAAAGAGTGAAGAAACTTTAAGTTTATTGATGGATCTACAAGACCCAAAAGTTCCACAGTCGTGTTCAAGCTAACCAGGTTTAAAATTCCAATTTCGTCTAATATTGCTTGAAATATTGATTAAAAATGGGCTAAATGGTTGTTTAGATCGTGTTTAAGTTTTGTTTGCTTAGATATTTGCTTTTTTTTTTTAGCCATTTACGGCTTGAAATCATCATTTGTGAGCTATTTTTCTAGTTTTCCCACTTTAAATAGCCGTTACAGTCATTTTTTGAATGTGGATCCAAAATATCTAGTTAGATCCAGTTTATTTGGGGCTTTTAAGTCCATTTTAGTGTAAAAATCCTTATTTTTTCACAAGTTTTTTCCTTTGTGAAAAGCTTTGGCCAATCATTTTGTGCCATTTGGCTTCATATTTTCAGGTTTTTTTTTTTTTTCATGTTTTAGAAGTTTGGACCAATAATATTGCTCCACGTAGCTTCCCTGTTGTTCTTTTCATGTTTGCAAAGCCACACCCACTCTTAGAGTGCCAAATGGCTTCAATCTGACATCTTTCTATCTTTGTGAAGCTTGGGCCAATCATTTTGTGCCATCTGGCTTTGCCCTGACAGACTTATTTGACTTCCTTTGACTGCGAAGCCTGAGCCAATCATATTGCTCCATCTAGTGTCACATTTGTCAGTTTTTATGAAGCCCGAGCCAATCAAAAAGCTCCATCTTGCTTCAAGGTGTCAGAATATTGTTTATCTGATTGTCAGTTGAAATCCGCAAGCCAATAAGGGATTTACATGTGTCTTTGTGTTGTCAGACTTAGATTAGCTATTTCTGACATTTGTGAAACTTGAGCCAATAATATTGCTCCAAGTGGCTCCGTATTCCACATTGTCAGTTCTCTTTTAACTTGTTTTCTTGACATTTGTGAAAGGGCAAGACCAATAAAATTTCTCCAAGTATTTTTCTGACATTTGTCAGATTTTTGTAGAAATTATGAGCCATCCAATTAAAATTAGCCACCTTGTCACATTTGTCAGATTTGTGAAATGCAAGCCATTTAAAAGGCTCCACGTATCTTGTTTGACTTAGTCTTTTTTATTTCATTGCGAAGTGTGATCCAATAACATTTGGACATGTATATATCTGTCAGTTTTTTGCAGACTTGCAAAGTGCGAGCTAATAGAAAAGTGACACATATATTAGTTTTTTTGGTGTTTGTAATAGTTCAACTTTAGTTTTTATTTTATCACGGGTTTCAAATTCTTTGTTTCGCGGGTTTATTAATTTTTCTTTGTACCATCTTCTAAAATTTCTTCATTCCACGGGTTTTTTTAAGTCTGTGAACTGTGAAGTCTAAGCTAATTAAAAATCGACACGTATTCTTTCTTTTCACACTTGTCAGACTTTGCTAGACTTGTGAAACATGATCCAATTGTTTTTGACAAGTATCCTAATTGTGTCAGTGTGTCAGTCTTTGCTTTGGCTTCACCATTTAAATCATGACACCTGTCTTATTTTTTTTCTGGACCCAAACTTTATTTCAAGTTTGGTTTATAAATTATTTAAGCCATTAATTTTTTGACAAGTGGCTTGTTTGACTTTGACTTTGCTATCACATTATGTGAGAATGTGAAATGCGATCCAATTAATTAAAGACACATGTATACGGTTCTGTCTTTTAATTAATTGTCAGTCTATCTTATTAGCTACATTTATGAAATGTGAGCTAATTAAAAAGTGACACATGTATTTTCTTTATTTTTAAAGCTTTTTGACGTGTGTTTATTTGTCTTTTGTCACATTTTTGAATCATTTTTGGACTCGTAGAGGATTTAACTTTAATTTTTTAAAGTATCATGTCCTCCCAAGGATCTTTTTTAAAGCTGACACATGTCTTTCTTGGTATTGTTAATTTGTGCCACGTTTTGACCCCCATATGAGCTGTTATTTAACTTATTTTATTTGTTAAAGTTTCTTAGTTTTTTCGCTCGCCCCGTCGAGTTGCTAAATAACTCGTCAAGCTTTCTTTGTCTCGTGGAACTTTTCTAATTCATTTTGTACCACAAGATTCTTTGTAGCTTATTCATCCTTTAGCTCACCGAGCCGAGTTGCTAAAGAACTCGCCGAGCTCCTGTAACTCGACCCCGACTCTGTTCTATAAATTTGATCTTAAATCGACCAATTTAAGCTATTTTTAGACCAAATCTAGCTATTTTTGAAGATTTGACGAACTGTGCTATGATCTTAAGCTCATAATTAATTAATTAGCTCATTTTCCTATTAAAATAGTCTGTAACCAAAACACGACCTAGCCTTGTTAAATTGATCCAGAACTTGACCAATTCAAGCTATTTTTTGATTCAAATTTGATTTATTTGTTGTCATAACAAATTAAAAGATCTGTAGCTAGTTTTTTGTCTTTATTTAGCTTCTTTGAGTCATTTTCTAGCTATATTTGTCTTCATTTACCATCTGAGCATCTAAAATGGCTAGTTCTGCTTTTTTTTCAATGGATAAGTCTCAGCTCTTGAATTCAACTAACTATAACATCTGGAAAGTACATTTAAAAGCTTGTTTTATGGCTAGAAAGCTCTGGGATCTTGTGACTGGTATTGAAAACCATCCCACAGGAAGACAAGCTACCCCTGAAAATCTTAGCTCCTTTTCTCAAAGATCTCAAGAAGCTCTATCCATCCTATTGCAAAGCATTAGAGATGAGTTCTTGATGCATGTAGGCCATTTAGACTCACCTTCAGCTTGCATGGAAGCAATTAGAGACCATGCATGAAGGAAGTAGGTTGTCTAAGATCATTAAGCTTGTTCTAGAACTGTTTACAACACCCATGAAAGGGGATGAGAAAATTGTAAACTATCTAGCTAAAATTAAGAACATTAAAGCTCAACTAGATGGCTGCAACTGTGAATTGTTTCAAGACAAGCTACTGTATTTCATAATTCAAATCAACATTCATGAAAAATACAGACATTACATCTCAATCCTTAATTCCAAGTATCAAAATGAGAATGATCTACCTGATCTAGACACCTTGTCTTCTTTGTTGATTCAAGAAGAGAGAGTCATGGAGAACTTTGATTCAAAAGAGACTGCTTCTCAAGCTCTATTCTCTCAAAATCATAAGCCTTCTCATAAGCCTTCTCATACTAGACATTTTAATCCAAATCAGAATTCTAGTATTAAATCCAGATTTAAATCTAATCCTAAGACTAACTCTGTTAAAAGCAATCAGCCATTCAAAGTCAAATTTAATGGAACTTGTAATAAATGTGGAAAATTTGGACACAAAGAGTCTGATTGTAGAGTCAAGATTAATAAATCAGTCAAGAATGCTAAAAACAACAAGCCTAATAATTTCAAGAAAAATCAGAAGCAAAAGCAAGCAAATGTAGCTGAGAAATCTATTGCTTTGTATACAACCCTCTCAGCTTCAAATGACAATGAATGGATTCTTGACAGTGGTGCCTCTAGGCACATGACTTGCATTCCTAATATCCTTTCAGATATGGTCAAATGTGAAGAGAATATCTATCTAGGAGATAACTCTGTCATTAGAGATGAAGGTTGTGGCAATGTTAAGCTATCTAATGGTTTAATTAGGAATGTCTTGTATGTCCCTAAACTGAAAAAGAATCTTTTTTCTTGCTCTCAGCTAACTAAAGAAAACTATAAAGTTGTTTTGCTACAAGAAAAATGGTATGTCAAAGATCAGTTTAAAAATGTCATTGCTTCTGGGATCCAGAAGAATGGCTTGTATATCTTTGATGGTTTTGTCTCTGAGTCTTGTTTTGCTTCCTCTTCTAGGAATGATATTCAGCTATGGCATGAAAGACTTGGTCATGTAAATTTCAAGAGTTTGTATGATATGTCTAGACTAAATCTTGTTGTTGGTCTTCCTAAGATAAAATCAGAACATGAAACTTGTGAAAGTTTCCTACGTGGTAAGCAACATGCTCAACCATTTCACAAACATCATGATCCAAATTCCTCTCAGTTATTAGAACTGATCCATAGTGATGTAAGAGGTCCACTTGAGGTTCCTTCTCTCAGTGGTGCATTGTATGTTGTTTTCTTTATTGATGATTATTCTAGAATGACTTGGTCTTATTTCATTAAGAAGAAGTCTGATGTCCTATCTAAATTTCAGGAATTTAAAGCTCTAGTTGAGAATGCTTCAAATCTGAAAATTAAGATAATTAGGACTGATAATAGAGGTGAATATGTCAGAAAATCCTTTGATGAGTTTTGTGTGTCATGTGGAATTCAAAGAGAATTGACCACTCCCTATTCCCCTCAGCAAAATGGCATTGCAGAAAGAAAGAATAGGATTGTATTAGAAATGGCTAGGACTATGATTCATGCTTCCAATGTGCCTAAGTTCTTATGGGCTGAAGCTATGAACACTGTTGTCTATATTTTAAATAGACTACCTACAAAACCTCTTCATCAAGCTACTCCTCATGAAGTATGGACAAAGCAAAAACCAGATATCTCTCACCTAAGAATATTTGGCAGTCCTGCTTCCATCTTCATTCCAAAAGCTAAAAGGAAGAAGCTTGATCCAACCTCCTTTGCTTGTATTTTTGTTGGCTATGGCTGTAAAACTAAAGGTTTGAGAGTCTATGATCCATTCAAGCATGACATTGTTGAAAACAGAAATATTTAAGTCTTAGAAAGAACTTTCTCTGATGATCCTAATGAACCCTCCTCTATTTCTCTAGAGATAGATCTTGATAATCCTCCTACTGACATTAAGGAAACAAAATTCAAGAGGTTGATTATCCTAATCTAGATATGATGGAGATTGAGGGGGAGTCATCCCAAAATGTCTTGCAACCTAAGATTCCTAGATGGGCTAAAAACTCTCAGCCTGATAATCTTAGAAAACTAACTAGAAGTCAACATACCTATCATGCCTTGATGACCCACTATGAGGTAGAACCACAATCCTTTGAAGAATAATCTCAAGATGATAGATGGATTCAAGATATGAAGGATGAATACAATGCTTTAATAAAAAATGACACTTGGGAATTAGTCCATCCTCCTTCTAAAAGAAGCATTGTAGGATCTAGGTGGTTGTTCGAAATTAAATATAACTCTCTAGGAGAGATTAAAAAGTTCAAAGCAAGGCTAGTAGCTCGTGGTTTCACTCAGAAACTAGGTATTGACTATGTTGAGACTTTTCTCCTGTTGCTAAGATGAGTACTGTAAGAGTTATTCTTGCATTGGCCACCCAATATGGTTGGGAGATTCATCAAATGGATGTCAAAAATGATTTTTTAAATGGTGACTTAAAAGAAGAAATCTATATGAGTCATCCTAAAGGATTTGAGGCTCCTGGAAAGGAACTTTATATATGTAAGCTTAAAAAGTCTTTGTATGGTCTTAAACAAGCTCCTAGAGCTTGGTATGCTAAAATTAACTGTTTCTTTCAAGACCTTGGCTTTACTAACTGTTGTTCTGATAATGATTTATTTTTCAAGTTTGATAACAATCATATTATCATTATTGTCTTGTATGTAGATGATCTTTTGATTACTAGCAGTGATAAAAGTCTAATTGTAAAAATCAAACAAAGGTTAAAACAACATTTTGAAATGACTAATTTAGGTTTATTAAATCATTTTCTTGGCATGATTATCATTCAAGATCATAACCTTATTGTTGCATCTCAATCTCAGTATTTTGTTAATCTGCTTAATATATTTAACATGTTTATTGTAGGCCTATTGTCCATTCCTATTGAAGTTGGTGTTAAGTTTGATCCTAAACCAGCTTGTGCTAAATTTGATCCTACTCTTTATAGGCAGCTAGTTGGTAGTTTGATCTATTTGACTATTACTAGACCTGATATTTCTTATGCAGTAGGAGTAGTGTCAAGATTTATGCAAGAACCTTATGAGGATCATTGGAAAATGGAAACAAATTTTTTGAAATATATCAAAGGCACAATCAATTTTGGTCTTGTTTATTCTTCTTCTAATGATGCACAATTATTTGGTTATTGTGATTCTGATCATGTTAGTGATGTTGTAGATAGGAAGTCTACTTCTGGATATATTTTCAAGCTTGGTGCAAGTGCCATCACTTGGAGTAGTAAAAAACAACCAACAATGTCTATCTCTTCTACTGAGGCAGAGTATAGGAGTGTCATGGAAGCTGCTAAAGAAGCTATGTGGCTGAAAAGGTTGTTGGCTGAGTTGCACATGGATGTCAAAGGGAGTACTACTCTTCTATGTGACAGTCAAAGCTGCATTTCTCTTGCAAAGAATCTAGTTCAACATCAAAGGACAAAGCATATTGAAGTTCATATGCATTTCATCAGAGAAAAATTCCTTAATGGTGATATTGATCTCCAGTTCTATCCAACTGAAGATCAAGTTGCAGATATCTTCACAAAACCATTGTGTTCTATCAAGTTTTGCAAGTTTCATGCCTTGTTGGGCCTGTCAAAGTTTCCCTTGAGGGGGAGTGCACATGACAATGCCACCTCTTAACGGCATGTTCAAACTTCCAATACTTCCTCCAATTGTAATAAGTAAATTTGTCACTATTTTGTGAAGTTACTTGTAAATCCCAGTGAAGCTTTAGTCATGGGTATGCCTTAGCTTATAAAAGGCTCCATGGTATGATGTAAGTCTTCATATTGTAAAGTAGTGCTCTTATGAATCTTTTTTTGGGAAGATCTCTGGATTTCCATCATTGGCATGCTAAGCCTGAATCATTGTTGTTGATTCATGGGTCTGAAACTTGGCATGTCTGATTGTTTTTCTCCCACTTAACATTAAGGGGGAGTGTTGGGGTGATAATGTCAAGTGGGATTAGCCACTTGGGCATGCCCCAACATGATTACAGTTTTTCTGATCAAACTTTAATGTGTGAAGTCTTTCACACTCAAAGAGTGAAGTGGTCTGACTGATTCACCCACCCAATTTATCAGGTGATCCCTTTTGGGATTAACTATTTGATTGTCTAAAATGGCTATGCAGGCTTGTATTAAAGACTACAAGTTGTATGTATAGGATGTTGGATGATTAACTGATTGAATTAGCTATTGAACAAGCAAGAGACATAACTCTGCAGAAATGTGAAATAGCTAAGGAGCGAAGTGGAAGTGTTGGGTAAAATTGTATCATATTCATAATAAAAGATAGTGCTTTATTAGTGGATTTTTTTCCTTCAGGTTTCTCCACTTAAATCTGGTGTAATGTGTTCTTTTGTTCTTGTTTATTATTTACTTTCATATCTAGTTCATTAAACTATGTTATTTGCAATCTATTTCAAGTTATTTCTTATAGTTGTTTGAGAACCCTCATTTTTTCTGCTTGTATTTATTGTAATTGTCATATGCATTAATTTTGCAACAGTGCATCATGTAATGGGTATTTTGATGTCCCACTACTATATAAATAATCACCATACTAATCTATAATTGGTTCTTCTAGCTTCCTGGGTACATAGTTCCAATGATGTTATTGTGAAGTTTGCTTCTCTACTCAACAAAATGAGAGACCAAAGTGCTCGAAACCCCATATTTTGTGCCCATGTGTCAGCATACTAGTCAAGATGATGGGGAGAATAATAGCATTGCTTATTGATTTTACTTTTTTTTCTCTTCCTTTGTATTTTAAATTTCATCTTTTCCATTTTGTCATGCACACTGATCAAATAGACTATTAGGACTTTGTTTTGAATTAAATTTTATGTGCGTAGTAAGTTGCACGACAATTTTGAATGTAATCATTAGTGCCATTTCTAGTGTTGATCTAATTTTTCCAATGTTTCTGGACACGAGTTCACTACACGTTTGTTCTTAAGCTCTTTGCACTTGTCACATTTGGTGAAGAAGTTTTTCTTGGTGGTTGAAACATGGGAGAAATTTTCTTCCCATATTTTTCTGATATTTGACTGTGACGTTGGAGGAAGGTCCAATAGTTAAAGGACCTCATTACACTTTTGTAGTATGTAAGAAAAAATATACCATGTAGGTAGCAGTCTCATTGTTACGTTAGTACCATCTTGTCCCACTAAACGAGACATGTGTGGGAATATATATGAATTCTTCTCCACCATTTTGGATATCAATGCAATAGTTGTGACAATGTTTGGCACTGTTTTTTGTTTTCCTATAGTTCCATTTACTTCCCTCCTCTAACCATTAATCAAAGATTTTTTGGTGCTTTTCAGGATTTCATAACATTTGTACCATGCATTCTGACATGCATCCCTTCCACATAACTTCAGATTTACCTATAGTATGTTATAAATTTTGACCTTGATCATAACTGCTAGAATTTACAGTTAGTGTATTATGTACAAAGTTAATGATGGAACAAGTTCATTCATACTTAGAGTTAAATTCCAAATGTGATTGAAAATGCTTAGAGATAGATTGAAGAGAAATATTTCCTTGCAAAAAGGTTTTTTCTCAACTTCAGACATAAATTGTTCTAACTTGATTTTTCATCATTTTCCCTTCCTTTGGTTGTACTATATGGAGTATAAATTACCTTTTGGCGTTTGTAGGTGTTATAAGGTCTTTTTATCAAGTTTTAATTACTACTACATATGGAGGATTCATATGAAGTTGGGTATATTAGTTGATGTAATGGATCTTTAAATGCATTCCACATTTTTACCAGAAATTATTTTTTAATTTATTTTATCCTTACTTCCATAACAGAACCATCTTGATGGGCCAATTGGATGGAAGGTCATTGGATGAGAGATCTTTATGATATGGAGCAACCCTTGCAAAAAGGCATAATTAATTTATTAACATGAACACCAAATGTATTACCATGTAAATTTTTTAAAGTGTACCATATCTCTTTCACAGAACACTTGTAATTGGTTCTTCTGTAAAAAATTTGTGTTATTTTGAACAAAAATGTATCAACTTGGTAGTAACTTCCTTGAAATTCAAATTAAAGTCAGTTATTTTATGTGGCTAGTTAATTCTTGGAGTTTAAAACTTCCATTCAAATGAAGTGCATTTTTTGTTTCTAGATAAACTAAGCTTCTGATAGGCTAAGACTAATTCTTTGCTGTGTTGTATACTTGGATAAGAATCATTGCATGTATTTATAATATTCTCCATAAAAACACAATATTGTGTGGGCCCCAACACCACTCCAAAGATCACATGTTGCTTCTTGGATGACCTGGATATATAAACCTGTTGAGCTATGTCACCTTCTTTCTGAAGGGCATTTATGTTTTAACACCACATGTAGGTTGTAGCAAAATTCATTCCTTGTATTTAGGAGTTGTGAAATAATGGCTATCACTGGTAGAATTCAAACCCTTATCCTCATTAAATGTATCCTCTAAGTCACTGCTCATGATGTTTTGAATTCCATCACCCCATACATGTGAAACATTTGAAATCACATGCTGAATCATTTGATTCATTTCCCATAGGATAAAGTATCCCTTGTTTTCAATTTCTACCAGGGTTTCATAATCATCAATTGTGTATAACAGTCTCACTTTTCCTTTGAATACAATACTTATTATGAAAATGAATAAGCTAAACCCCACATCTTTACAATGGAGTGTATCTTTGGATGGATAAACTAGTCCCTCCGTAAATTTCACACATTTGGATATTAAATCCACATGTCCTCCATCTTAAAAAAGAGAGTTAATTTTCATTTGTATACACAAATAAAAAGAGAAAATTATTACTAAGGACACTTAAATCTTTAACATTAGTATGGAGAATTGAAATCATAATGAGAAAATAAAAATATACATCTTATATGAACATCTTTAAAACCTCATTTAATCCAAATCTTTAAACATATAACAAATTATATTACACCCTTAGATCTCCCTACTATGTGTATAATTTTATCCATACACCACATAGTGTAGGGGAAAGATTAAGATTTTTATAATGCACACATTTTATTTTTTGCATTTAAATTTTGTTGAAAAAATATTTCTAAGGGATTTAAAATAGGTACTTTTTAGTACAAAGAAAATTAATATTGGCCCTTGCTTGTGAATTAAATCACCTTTTCAGGAAAGCTAACATGTCACCTTTTTATTGGTTGATTTGTACATGTGACTTGATTTTACTCGTGTTATTGGCTACCTTTTTTCTAAATCATTATTATAAAATTTATAAATGTTGACTTCGATTTTTACAACTACTGGTACTATACTACACATTATCACTCACAGTCATTGGCTTCTTTCCCTAATGGCTTTTCCCCAATAGTTATAACACCTAGCGGCAACTATGACGTAATTTTGTTTACACACTAAAATTCAAATTTTGACTAGAATGGGAGGTGAGAAGTTGGTGATCACACTTCAATGTGCAAATGAGAACAATTCCAAGTTCATAAACTCACACTTGGACATGATAGTGATAGCTCATCGTAGAGTGAGAGATTTGTGGCCTCATACATCTACAAAGTGTGATTCCTCTCATGAAAAAGTGTGATCCCTCATACGACGAAGTGTTATACCTCACACAAATTTTGATCTCCCTCACACATCGAAGTGCAATCTCCCTCGCACGTCGAATTGCGACCCCTCAGATGTCTATGTGTGATACCTTGCATGAAAAAAGTACATGCATTTTCAAGACAAAGTGTGAATTTGAACTTGGAATAGCGATCACTACATATCGAAGGGCATATTTTCACCTATCATTCTAGTCAAAAATTGTCTATATCCTAACAGCCTCTTGGACTTAAATTTAGGGCCATTAATATTGTCTCAAAGTAAATCATTCATGTATTTAATTTTATCCATAAAACACATAGTGTAGGGGAAAGATTAATATCTTTATAATAAAATAACAATTACACTTTTTGTAAGGTCAAATGTTACATAATTAATATTGCACTTCCCTAAACATTAAATGGCCATTAAACCGTTATAATGTAAAATCTGCCACTTGAGAGTATGTTTTTATTTTTTTGTACTACATTTAATATTAAGTGGTATAATATTAAATTTTAATCCACACAAACTCTGTTAACGTCTATATTTAATGCAATAAAATGGAAAATTGTAAACTCATTTCAAAGGTGAAAACACCAAAACAAGGAGCACATACAAAAATAGGGGAAGAATAGAGTTATAGAAAATTAAAAGAGGTAAAGCATTGCTATTTTATTTGGAAGAATTTCAATTTATATACCCATTTCACACTGATTATAAATATTTCATTTTTTAGTAGGTAATTAACCAATTTTAAATGGTTCTCCACATGTTTTGATTCAATGATTTTATAGAGCACAGGACCCCTTATATATTTAGAAAATGGAAAATGAAATTAAGTTTAGATAAAAGATGGAGTATGTAAATTGTTTCATTAGTGACTGTTTATAGTAACTAATAAGTTTGTAGGATATAAAATATCACCATTTTCCTTGTTTTCATTATTCGAATCCCAATTTTTCAAATCAACTCCAAGAAAGTATGTAGACAATATGGTTTTTTGAACACACCTAAGTAACTTCCATGTAAAGGAATTTTGCGTGCAAAACTTAGATGGAAATAGTGTCTCAAATTTTCAAGAGAATACAAGTGGCACACAGAAATCGAGTCCTTGCATTCCACATTCACAAATCAATCTAAATTCTCCATATATTGTTAATGATGTTGATGATTCAAAATTAGAAGAATTATTTTTAATAACCCATGCATATGAAAGAGATATAAATAATGAGGAGTTGACGAAAGAATAAAAAGAAGAGTTGTGGTCAAAATATGATGTGAAAACATTTATTTCAAAATACGAAGAGGTGTATGAACATTTAAACCATGGATATATCGGAAAGAAACATTGGGATAATATGGTAGATGCTTTGAATCAAGTTTTTGGAAAAACATTCACTAGGAAGCAATGCAAATACAAGATGAACAAGTTGAAGAAACCCCTCAAGAAGGAGAAACAATTGGAAAACATAAGATTGGAAACACATTCAACATGGACTTTCTATGAAGATATAGATCGTATTCCATAACAAAAACAAGGTTATTGGTTTTAATGGAAAAGAGAGGGTTAATACAACCACTTTTACTTCTGAAAAAGACATGAGAGGGTAATTAGAAATCCCTTCTATCAACATTGAAAATTTGGAAGGAGAAAAGATAGAAACCCTTTTGAATAAAAATGGAATTCAGGGAATAGGTGTGAAGAGACAAAGAAACTCTAAATTTTTCAGTTTAATTGTTAATATTTACGAGTTAAAGTTCATGCGATATTTGAAATATGATAATTCAATATGTGAGACATCAATTGAACCACATATCATTGTTAGTATAGTCAAAGTATGGAATACTTAGATAATCAATATATAATTTATAAATTATTGCTACTAGGCTCCAGCTCATATTGAATGAACTTATCTCAAGGCAGCAGAGTGGTTTCATCAAAGGTAGAATTATACAAGACGGAGTGATTATGGTTCACGAGACCATACATTCTATGGAAAATAATAAAAAGGTAGGTATGGTCCTCAAGCTTGATATGAATAAAGCTTTCGACAAGGTTTCTTGGGTTTTCCTTGACAAAGTCTTAACAAAATTTGGGTTTCCGGAAAAATTTAGAAGAATTATTAAGGCTTGTATCTCTATGGCCAGGTTTTCTGTGGTCATTAATGGTGAGCTTGTGGGTTTTTTCACTAGCAGCAGAGGACTTAGGTCAAGGGGACCCTATCTCCCCCTTAATCTTCATTCTCTTGGCTGACAACCTCAGTAGAACAATTGATAAAGTGGTGAGTAATGGGCTTTTAAATGGCTCTAAGCCCACTTCCATCAGTCAAGCTGTTTCCCATCAGCAATTTGCAGACGACACTATCCTTCTTCTAGCGTCAGTCATTGAAGCCAAGGCTACCAAGGCCTTACTGCGGCTCTATGAATCTACTTCTGGGCAGGAGATCAATTATGACAAAAGCACCGTCTTCTTCTTCAACACTCCTGATGGAAAGGTAGCTTAAAATTGCTAAAATCCTGGGTTGTTAAATAAGTGAGCTTCCAGCCACTTACCTGGGGCTTCCTCTCGGCACTAGGAAAGTCTCTTGCAAGGTGTGGGATGATTTATTGGAGAGATTCCAAAAAAAATGGATGGTTGGAAAGGATCCATTTTATCTAGTGCTGGTAAGTGCCTGCTCATTAAAAGTACTCTTCAAAATCTGCCAATTTATATCATGTCGCTCTACAAGATCCCCTCTTCTTTCAGGGATAAGATTGAAAGGATTCAAAAAAAAATTTATTGCAAGGCATGGAAGAGAAATTCAAATTTCACTTAGTGGCTTGGGATAAGGTTTTCACCCCGAAGTTTATGGGAGGTCTGGGTATAAAAGATATTGAGAAAATGAATGAGGCCCTCATTGCTAAAACTGGGCTGGAGAATGTTGACTGAGAAACAACCCTGGATAGATTTAATTAAAGAAAAATATTTAAATCATCAATCTGTGTACTTTTTTCTACAAGATGAACAGCTCCCCTATGGTTCCATTTTTTGGAATAATTTGGTTAAAAGTAGAAATTTCATCAAGCAAGGTAGTAAATGGAAAGTGGGGGATGGTAGGGACATAAAATTTTGGGAGGATAATTGGTTTAATTGCAATCTCATGGAGAGTTTTGGGAAGGCCAAGGACAATCTTATAAACAAGTATGGCATTAAAATCAAGGACTATATTGAGGAAAATGGTACTAGAAAGAAGTGGAAAAAAAGACTTACTGTGGAGAGAAATGATCTGAAGCAAATTACTTCCTCCCTTCAAGATTAGTTAGATCTTAATCCATTAAGCCAACTAGATTCCAAGGATGAGCTAGTATGGAATAACTCCAATGATGGGAATTACTCTGTCAAAACTGGATATAATAACTTCTTCCATAGTAATCAAACAGAGTTCAATTGGAACAAGTTTTGGATGTCTGAATTAACTCCGAAAATATTTTTTTTCCTTTGGCTGGCTATCAGAGGCAGGATTCTTACCACTGACAACCTGATGAGAAGAGGATTTATAATCCCTAATAGGTGTCATCTTTGTAAGAAATATTCTGAGGATATCAGTCATCTGTTCATACATTGTGAGTATGCTACCAGAATATGGAGTTTTTCCCTCTCTAAATTTGAAGCTCTCTGGGTGGTGCCAAAGGATCTAAATCAGCTATGGACTCAATGGAACCCACCCTTTAGGCATTGTGTTGTCAAAAGGATTTGGAAGCTAGTTATCCCTCATTTGAATCTGGAGGATATGGAAGGATAGAAATGATATTATCTTCAGAAATAAGAAAAAAAACTACAAACTTAGTATTGGTAAAATTTCTAATGGAATCAAAGAGAATATTGCTAGATTTAAACCCCCCAAGAACAAGAGATATCCAAAGAATGAAAAATACATTCTATCCAATTGGTAGATTGGATATGTTAATAGTTGGAGCAATCCTGGGAATAGCATTGATAGATCCTTGATTAATGGCATCCTCCTAAACTAAATTGGTATAAGTTGAACTTTGATGGGGCTTCTAAGGGAAACCCTGGGATTGCAGCAGGGGGAGGAGCGATACGGGATCATAAAGGCAATCTAATTGCTACGTATGCTGGTAAAATGGGAATTCAAACCAATCATTTTGCTGAAGCATTAGTTTCTCTTTGGGGCCTGAGAATTTCCCAGACACAAACTATTCAGAACCTCATTATTGAAGGGGACTCCCTGAATATCATTAATCTTCTTAAACAGTGCTCATCTCCAAGTTGGAGCATCAAGGATTTTGTTGCAGAGTCCATAAGTATTAGTCATACTTTTAGTAACATCAGGATCATGCATACTTACAGGGAGGGTAATAAATTGGCGGATGCACTGGCTAATTATGGAATTAATGTTAACCTTACAGTTTAGGATAATAATAGCATCCCTAAACAGCTTCAAAACAACATTCAGGCGGATCTCCATACGTAAGCAATATCTAGAAATGAGTTATGATTTCTGGGTGTGGATCAACATCAAAAATACTCCCACATGTGTTGACTTAAAGTTTTTGTTTATGAAAATCATGTCTAATAATCATGATAGTGTGAATCATATGGGGAATTCCAAGTGGAGTTACATGGTTTTGAAAACCGCGCATGCAGGCTACATTACGATTGTTAAAAGATGAATTCAAAGCTCCATGGAAATCGAAGGTGGCAGTAAAGTGATTGATGATAGGGAGTGGGCTATTCCCACATGCAATTTTACACAGGCTCATATCAGCAGACACGCAGCCGATTGTGGGAAAAGCAACGGCTCTTATTTCCAATATTGTGCGGATTCCTATAGCAAAAAGTGGACTGGCTTTAGCGATCAATTAGGAATTTGTTGCAAACAGTTCAGAGCAGAGAAGATGGGGGGTCCTCCTTGTCAAATTGATCCTAGTGTGGACCTAGACTGGAAAGATAATATTGAGTTGTGGAACATTCTTAGCAAGGGTGGCATAACAAACTTCATGGAAAAGGTCCAGGGACATGATTAGAGCATCTCGGTGCGTTTTGCGAAGGATTAGAAGGAGAGGACAGTGGAATATGGGGGGTAGAAGATCTTATTCAATGAAGATCTTATTGCTGAAGTGACTGGCCTTGGTTTGGAGGGCTTCCGTTTCTTCAACAAAAGGGTCGATAGAGAGGTTGAAGAGAGAAGATTTTTGGAAGGAGCTGAGAGGCTGACCTATACTACAGTGGGCCTGCTTGTTAGCTCGATCCCTCCGCCATATGATGAAGTTACCCAAATGATGATACAGTTCATATCCTTGGAAGGAAGGTTTGTCACTGTTCCTGCTAAGCACCTTGTCTTTCTTAACCACTTCCGTAGGGATCATTTGGTTTGTTTCCCCCATTACTTGCTGAACTCTCTTGAGCACTCCATTTTGGAGTTTCAAAAGCATACCCGGAGTGATTCCTTTACACCAAGGGCTTATTTTTTTGCTGCACAAATGTTGCCTTCTCAAATTTCCTGGTCTCCCTTCCTCCCCTAGCTCGATTCCCCCTCTGCCGGGTTCTACTGCTGCCAGCCCTGTTTCTCCTTTCTCTGCCCCTGTCACCACTGCTGTCACCCCCCTGCCGGCCATCCAGGCTTCTTCTCCCATTCCCCCTTCTGCTGATCCTGCCCCCCACTTAGTCTCTTCCTCGCGCAAACCGTTTACCAGGGCTTCTAGAAAACTTAACCTTAAGGCTCTTGCTATGGAGAAGGGTTCTCATGAATTTGAAATTTCACATGACCTCCTGAATATTAACAGTGCCAGTCCCCGGGATTTGCATTTAGGAAAGCTCCTCAAAAAGACTGGAAGCCTTAGAGGATGATATGAAACTGTTGAAGGATGAGGTTAAGAACTTGGTAAAACAGAAAGGTAAGAGGAAGAAGGAGGAGGAGGAGGATATTGACAGTAGCCAAATTGATGATATATACAAGAAACTGCACTCCTTAGACTCTCGTTTAGGGAAGGCCAAAACTCGACATGATTACAACATGGCCATATTCAGGGCGATTGAGGAGTTCATCGAGCAACATGTCAAAAGTGTCTCCAACCTCAGTGGAGTTCCGGCAACACTTTAGGGTAATGATAAGGAAAGCAAAAGGACCATTGAGTAGCTGGATAAGACTGATGCTGCCCACATGACTACTTTGGGTATGTTCAAGTCTTGGAAGAATATCAAAACCAACATAGACAAAGCTACAAAGAAGTAGTTGTTGATGCTTTTGCTGT
Source organism: Taxus chinensis (assembly GCA_019776745.2). NCBI lineage: Eukaryota > Viridiplantae > Streptophyta > Pinopsida > Cupressales > Taxaceae > Taxus > Taxus chinensis. The sequence goes on along the minus strand of JAHRHJ020003806.1, from coordinate 14,116 downwards.
TATTGTATGTTCTTTTGCTATTTTTTTGCGGTCCCTTTACTGCTTGTTTGCAGTAATTTTGTTGTTTTGTCTTGTCTAGGTAGCTATTTTTTGGCTACTTTGAACTTCATTGTCACATTTGGATTTTGATCCTTTTCTCTCTGGTTCTCATTCTTATTCTGGCTTCTAGGCCCTCTTTTGTACTCAAGGGTATAGTCCCTTTCAAAAAACTATTTGCCAATAATAAAAATATATATATATATATATATATATATATATATATAATTTAAAAATGATAAAATTGACAATGAGCATGTTGTTCTTTCGATGATATTATTGTTAATATTGATCATTTTTGCATGTGGCTTATATGGTTAATATTGTGGTTCCCCAAAACTTAATTGGCCATTAACCAAACAAAGTAAAATTTTCACGATATTCAAAATATGTGATCCATTTGATAGCCATTTATTAGACATTAAATATAAAGCAAATTAATGGCAGCCACATGTATTTTGTAATTCGTGCGCCAAAGAAAGTGGCGGTTGGAAGTGTCAGTTCCATATAATTATAGATTTTCATTCATTAGTATATTTCAAGGAAACTTAAATTTTTGAATCTTTGTGCGAGAAAATTGGTGTAAGGGAAAAAATCCATAAGCATAGTAATTCATTGGAAAATATGATCACAGTTTGATTGCTAAAATTTTGAGCATGGTTTGTTTTCATGAAGGCATCAAAAATCGGTATATGTTCTCACCTTTGGTCCTAATTTTTTTTGAAATTCTTTGAATGTAGAATATTTTGTATCCGTTTCAACGAAACCCTATTTATATGCTTCCAGTAGTCAAATCTATCTATTCTTTAACATTATTTGAAAAACACTTCTCAACTGATATGGTTTGACATCATTTTATCGTTATTTTTTCGAATCCCTAAATAATTTGCTAAATATGTGTGTACCCCACTTGTGAGTAATGTAAAACATGTTATGGGTATTTTTTTTTGCAAGAGGACTAAGAAATGATTTGTAAAATACCTGATATGGACATCAATGATTACTGGAAGTGAAAAAAATGGGTGTTTCTGAAAAGGCTAAGGAAAATAGATTTTTTTCAGTTAGGGATGTTAATCATTTAGAAATTTTGGACCGTTAGCTATTGGTTTCTGTAGACATTTTGTAACTTAAATTAAATCATAGTAATGAACCATAATTTCATAGTAACTTCCATTAGATGAAATAGTGATAGTAACACAAATAATTGTTTGCTTGTTTACAATAATTGTTTGATTACATAAGGAAATTGTTGGAAATAATTGTTTTTTAAAACATTTATGTAACTGCCAAAGTAAAAATGCAAATATTTTTATTTGTGTATGTCCCTCTTTGAAAAAGAGTGAATCGGGGAACTATAAAACCTAATATTTGAGAAGTTAGGCTAAACAAGATTTTGAATAATGTTTCACTTAATTAATAGTTCTGGAAATACATATACAACATTTAGAGATTAAAATTACAGGATCTAGTTGTTTTAATTAAATTAGCTAATGATATATAACCACTAAAATTCTAAGATGTTATGGATTTTATTTCTTAATGTGATAATAAGAATATGGAAATAGGGAGATGTGATATTATGAAAAAATATGAGGTTTAATATCAAGGGAGATTATGCATAGGGTTTAGAGTCTGTATTTTCATACTAACAGTACAAAGAGTGTGTTCATTATATTTATTAGAACTATACCATGGCCTTTGAGACTTCATTTACTAACTAATTATAGATCACCATCTCTTTTGATATTTCATTTATAATTAAAATGTGGAATTTTTATCTTCCTTTCAATAACTTATAGTAAATAGTATGAGAGCTGGTTAAGGATTAATCCCTCACGAGGGTATCTAGTGCAGTACTTGGCTCAAAAAAAGTGTGGAACAAACTAATGAGAGCTAAGAAATGTGTGACCCCTAAAGAAAACATGTAATGCAACTCTTTTCTTGGTTCAATAATAGATGTCCATTGAATGATGCCTTACGAACACTAAGTTCAAAATATTTTGTTGATGCTGATTGCAATGACCGCTAAGCTTGTAAATATTTTTTTGTGGCTGACCTTAGAGATTGCTAGAAAAAGAATTTTGTATGTGTTGACTACTAATTGTGATATTTAGTGACCTGGGACATTATACAATTATAATTAATTAAAGAAATGTCCATTGAATAGTGTTTCACTAACACTAAGTTCAAAATATTTTATCCAGGTAGATGTTATTGACCACTAAGATTTATATAGTTTCTTATTAATGCATTAGTAGTTTTCCTGTTAATGATTCCTAGAAACTGAAAATATATAGGTATATCCTTGTGGATCGTAGTAATAGGAAGGATAAGAAGCACCTATTTATTTGGTAATGATTCGTATACACTGCTAAGCTCCAATAATATGTTACACCTAACCCTAGTGACCACAAGGATAAGAAATATTTATGTATGTACCCTTCATTAGTGATCAGATTGAATTTATTTTATTCATTGCAATAATTGTTGTGTTTTGAAATAAGCCTAGATACAAAGAATGTTTTAATAGGTCGTTGTGGCTGAACTTAGCGACCGCTAAGATTAACACTATGTATATCTTGATGCCCCACCAGTTCAAAGAATGTAGAATTTTTTCTTATTCTAATAATATTTGTCCTATGAATAAAATCCTATATGTGACTGATCTCTAAATATTTCATTTTTGATCAACCTGATGACCACTAAGATTTGAACTCCATAAGAATTAAAGCCTCAAGAGTGCTTGTATTGAAAAAAAATTCTCATTACATTAAATTTTTTTACTGGAGTGACACCTAGTGAATGCCATTGTTAAAAAAATGTATATCTTGACCCCTTAGTGGTGCTTGTACATCAATACATCGTTCATTCCATTAATAGTAAGTCTGTGAATGATTTCTAGCAATGAGACGTATTCATGATCCTGCAACGAACTAACCAGACATAAATAAATGTTGATCCCTTACGAATACATGTATTACAACAATTTTATTAAGTTAATGATAGATGTCCATTGAATGGTGTTTTGATAACCCTAATCTCTAAATATTTTGTTGAGGTGGATGTTATTGACCATTAAGATTTATATATTTTCTTGTTAATGCATTAGTATTTTTCTTGATAATGATGTCTAGCGATCGTTAAGCTATAGGTATATCATTGTGGTTGATCATAGAAAAAACTATGATAAGAATTATGTATTTATTTGTAGCAATTATTATAAACAGTTAAGCTCTAAAAATATGTTGTGGTTGACCCTAGTGATCACTAGGATAAAAAATAATTGTGTTTTTACCCCTCAATAGTGTAAGGATTGGCGTTCTATTGCTCATCAGAATAATAGTTAGGCTTTGAAATAATCCTAGATATGGAGAATCTCTAAATAATTCATTATGGCTAAACATAACAACCGCTAAGATCAACACTACGTATATCTTGACACCCCACTAGTTCAAAGATTGGAGAAATTTTTCTTGTCCTAATAATAGTTGTCTGGTGGATAATACATATATATGACCAATCTCAAAATATTTCATTGTGGTTGATCATAGCCATCATTAGTGTTAGTGCTCAAAATGATCTAACCCCTTTTCCTTGAACATGCCTTCAAAAAAATTATGTTGTCTAGTTTTCCCATGTGAAAATGTGAGTTCAAACGTTACAGTCATGCTAAATCCATCTAAAAATCTCGTGTTTAGGTTGTTTTCCTATTTTTCAGTCTAGGATCATGTTATACGTATTGTTCTCAAATATCCCCACAAAAAATTGATTGTGAATCGGTTTTAAATCATGAAAAAATCCTCTATATACCATTCCCTAGTCGTGTTGTAAATTTCATGTTTGGCTCCATCACCCGATGATACGTGGCATTTTCCCAGTTAGTTGCGGTATGACAGATTTAAGTTTACAAAGTTACAACAATTTTATAACATTAACAATTTTCTAACTTGGCCCTGAGGCCTGATGAATATTCCTTCGAATATTCACACTCAAAAAATGTAAAAACAAAAATTTACTCCACCTCCTAAGAGGTACATGTGTCACAAGTTTGTTGAATGTGGGGGATTGGAGCCTAATTGTATTTCTTAACACTGAGGTGATAAAGCATAAAAGTGAAAATAATTTCCCAAGACCCACCAAGGACACATGGTGAACATTTCTCATGTAAAGAGAAGGGAAGCGTTTCATCAGAGCAAATTAGTAATTTTGGGTTCAATTGAGAAAGAGAACAAATATTCATAAATGGCCCATAAATCTGCCACTGTTGAGATGCAACCACATGTCAAACTTGGGATGGAAATCAATGGTGGGAGATCAAATTATGTAGCTAAACGTGTCTACATTTAAAACATGATGTAAAAGTGAATAAATTTTCCTCTGAGCCTACATTGCATAAGGATATTCCACGTGGATGACTCACTTAAAATTGGAAAAAGAAAAATGGAGGGCCATGATGCAATGCATTAATGAATGCCACCATTAATACATTTTTTGCACAAATCAAGGAGGAACTTTGAAGTTTTTGAATTTGAGATTTTTTTGCTATCATTTGCTGAGATCTGGATGTCATTGTTAGCAAAATTTCTTGGAGGAAAAATGTGAGATTGATTATAGAACACAAATAGAGAACCATAGATTGAAAACCCTTCGAACCAGAGCCGAATTGCATGGATATTCACCGGAAAATTGGTAAGAACTAAGATATTCCCATACTTATTATTCATTTGCAAGGAAATTCAAAGTAAAACTAGGGCATTAAAGATGAGAGACCATGCCGTCAAGTTTTCCTATTACTTCCAGAATCCCTAATAATCTAGAAAAAATCACGAATACATATTTGATAAATTCCAACCTAGATGAATTCTTGCAAAGAGTCAATATCCCAAACAAGAGTGAACTAATGGAAGTGATTCAAGCCAGTAATATTGCTTTAGCTGGTGCTATTTCATCCCTCAGTACACTTCCGAGAACTAGTAAGACTTTGTGCCATGAATTATGATCCAGAGAAGAGGGAAGTACTGGATGGAAGTGGTGAAGTGGTATTAACTTTGACACCCGTAGCCATCAGGATAATGCTAAAATTTCCTGTGATTAGAAATCCAATAACCCTAGGTATCGACTTAGCCCTACAAGATTATGAAGCTAAGAAAAAGGAATATGTCCAACTTATAAATACCAAATGGATTTTATCAGAGAAGAATGTAACCACTTGAATCCCTAAAAGACTTGTTAGGGCACAATTCAATGAAGGAAGAAAAGATGTGATTGTATTATTGAGTCAAATGGCTGGATTAGAGTAATGAATGAATTCAAGGAGTGGATGTGTACCTATATGTGATATTTTGGAGAAGAAGGGGAACATTTGTTGGGTAACCTTCATTGTAGAAGCACTTCATGACTGCATGATAGCACTGAATAAAAATGTAAGATGGGTGGCACTGGAGAACTTAGAATTTTACATGATGACCTACTTGATTTATAATATTGCATGCCACAGGTGGTTCCCTAGCCTTGTACCACATGCTAATTTCAAAAAATTCCAAATGCATAATATCTTCCCTCAATTACAGTTGAGTAATTGGAAAGAGAATGTGAGATTGGTTAATGATGTCTTATTTATATCAATCATATGCTTATTCAGGAAAGAATGGGAACATTACAAGATTTCTTATGGGGCTAGACAAGTAATCATGGAGTATGTATGTTATTTCATTCAGTACAATAAGTTTACATACATCAGGGTTAGTGGATTTGAAGGCTAACCATGTAAGCTGCCTAAATATTTAGATGAAAAAATGGCCTTGTGTGAATTGGCAATACAGTTGACACCAGTTCACAAATTAATTGCTAGAAAACACAAGACAAACATCAATTTCCCCATCAAAATTGGAATGTACTCCTATCCTTTAATTATAAAGGCCATATTGATGGAATGATGAAGATGTTTGAGATGAAAAGGTTTGAGGCAAGGGCCAATTATGACATCAGGTGGGTATTCAATAATCTTGTAAAACATTTTGAACATGAGCCTCAATTTGAGGATTCTTTGATGAATTACAAAGATGAGGAAGAGGTCAAGCTAAGAGACTTCTCAAGAATGACCCTCACCCAAATTATAGACTTCAAGATTGTTGTTATCCCTGAGGGAGTTGTGGATGATCCACATATTGTGAGTTAATGCTATCTTTATCAAAATGTTTAGGGATAACCAATGGCCCCTTGAATTAGAATGAAGAGGAGTCAAATGACTTACATGTCCCGAATAACTGATGTAATGAGAAGAACATTGAATTGGTTAGCCCAGAAAAACATTGATTTATCAATTCAAAGCACAAGAGTTCTTAATAAATTTAGGGATTTGGGAAAATTGAAAGATGACCTTCCTCCCTTGAAAGAAGGAGATGATAGAATGGATCCCTTGGGAGGAAAAGATCCTCATTTTCCTTCAAAAATGCCTACTTTAGGACTTCTATATGAATGGACTTATGCTACCAGTGGGACTAGTACTTCCATGTCTTCTCTAAAGTAGAAAACTAAAGAAATGCTCCTAAAATCAATGTAAAATGCTACTATCACTTTTTTAGTTCCACTACAATCAAAAGGAAAGGGTCCAACTACACAAAGGGCCCCTCTACAAGTGTTTCCAAAATTGTCAAAATGACTGAAAAAGATAATGAGAGGATCCATAACTAGTGGAAACATCCAAACTAAATCACAGGGTGTTGAAATAAAGGTGGCACCAGATTAAGAAATTTTGAAAGGGCACACAAGAGACACAAAGTTTTTTATGAGCTAATTCTAGTAAGAGAAAGTGCTCATACACACAAGAAACATAAGCACAAGGATGTAGTGATTGATCCCCCAGAACATGAAATAATTAATGTTTCCCAAGTATAACATGTACCATTAGTGCCACTACAAGGAGTTGTATGAACCAGTTAGGTTAGGAAACCAATTCATTTATTTTCATCTTTTTCTTCAGAGGGAGTGACAATTGGGAGCACTCAGGAACAAAAAATTCAAGATAATGTCTTATCTGATCCTAGTAGATATTGATGTCTTGAATCAAGCATGTGAAAACATTCTGAAACCATGTCAGTTGAAAGTGTTAGTGTACCTTTATTTGAACAATTGCAAGAGTCAGAAAAGAGTCAAGTAGAGATAATGGATGTTGATATTGGTGAGGAATTTTCCACATTGGATGCATTTGACATATCTATTGATGAACAACCAGTAAAGGGTGTAAGTGATCCTCAATTGAGTGAAGGATTAGAAAAAAATACTCATGTACCAACTACTAAAAATAGAGTTCAAACATCAGAGGTACTCTCTGCAGATCAGGCATATCCAAAGATGAGCAAGCCAGAAGTACCTAGTGGAAAAATCGTAAGTATAGAGGTATTGGATGAGAAGGATCCCTCCCTTGAATTCAAGGTCACTAAGGATAGTGAACCATCTCAAAAAGAAAAGAGATGAAAAGATAGAGGTTACAAAATATGCAACTGTTAATGATAAGATTGTTGATAGTCTGGATGTACAAGATTTGGTTAAAGTTAAGGAACCATTAATTGAAAGCCAACCCACCATGTTACAACATGAGGTATAAATAGGGAAAAAATATGATAATGTGTCATCTCAACAGCCTCCAAAGAAGATGGAAATCATGGAAGGAAAATGAGTTCTTGCAAGAGAAGTATCAACTCAATAAACTCCCAAAGAAAAGGTTGATGGTATAACAAAATCAGCTAAAAAAAAATAAGAATAGATTGTAATCAATGATATAACTTAGAAAGAAAATGGTCATCCCACAACTCAAGATCAAGAAGGAAAATAGTCAGGGGATGTTCCAGGTCAGAATGAGAACAAAGGGATAATTGTGGGATTTGAACAGGAACCAAATGAGTAGAAGCATCAGTCTAAAAGATACAAGAGGTGTCCAAGTATATTGGTGATTTTCCCCATAGAAATCCCATACAAGAACTATATGAAACAAAAGTAGGGACCAATCTTACAAAGGGTTGGATAGGGGAGATGATCTCAAAGGAAGAAGAGGAAATTTTCCTTTTGAATGTGATAGATCTCCAACAGCTCTATCTTTCTCCAAAATTAGTAAAAACCTCCAAAAGGTCTAGAGTTATCACCATAGCTCATACTGATCCACTGGTGATCTGTAAAATGAGTGTTGTATTTTTTTCCACTTTTAAAAGTTTTCAAAGATCATGATTTTCTTAATCAATTTTAAGTATTCTTAACTCCACAAATTGATTAAATTTTGATTATTATGCATCCATAGAAGTGCGGAAAACTTTATAGCAAATAAATAATCAAAAAACTAAAACATTCAGATAACAAAAGAGATTGTTTACAGGGTTCAGAAATTCCTACGTCCCTGGGTTCAGATTGAACCGATCCATTAATAATATTGAAATGCAAGTAAAATAAATCTTACAATACAACCAATAATGAATCACAACCTGCAATTGAGCTGATTAATGTCCCAATAACTCTGAAAAATAGCAGAAATGTCCCAAGAACGATCTGTGGCTCCTACAGTGTTTTCACAATGTGATCTCCCTGCAACCGTGTTAGAAAAACACCTAAAACCCTGAGATTTAAAAACATTCTATGAAAAAAAATCATATATCTAAGATCAGATCTGAATTCTAAACACTTTTCATGTTTACACCAAGTCACAATTCAGACCAGAAGTGCATTGAAATTCGTGTTTTCCAACTAGCTGTCTTGAAGATCCCTATTAAAATCTGCATTAAAAGCTTCCAAAAATCAGGTTAAAACTCAACAAAAAAGATCAAATCTTACATTCTTGGAATCCTCTCAAGAATTTATCTTCATTTCTTATTTTTACTCTAAGTTCCCATTCTGAGTGCAAGGCCTTCAAAAATGGCATTCTCTGAGATTGCCTCCTATATAAGCTTTTACACAGACCTGCATCCAATGCTATCCATACAATTAGCATCCTTTTATATTGCTTCTAAAACAAGTGGCGCGGTAGTCAAAGCGAGTGATCTAAAATAAAACATGGAGACACATGGTAAATCCCCCCCATGTCTCCAGTTACTTCTCCTTAGGTGGACCTGAAGATGTTGGTATCCCCATTGTGGGTGCTGGATGAAGGGAGGTATTTGGTCAATGCCCTGGGTGCATTTTGTATTGGCTTGTGAGCCATTTTAGCCAATTGGAATCTGGGTTTATTTTCTGTTTGGATAAGGATGTGCATGGCTCTGTATAGACAGATATTTAGCTCCCAACCAATAATTCTTGGAGGTTAAACCAAATAAATGCGATGGAAAATCTAATACTGGATTTGGACTTGTAATCGTGGACCATATCTAAATTGGACTTATGAAGATAATATAATTCGACCCAAGCAATATAATGACATTCCAAATGAAATATGGCAATAAATACCACTTGTCGACCCTCGATAGGAAAATCGAGCGAATTCGACGAGTGAGTGGCAAGCCATAAATGGTGGCTTGTGGACCCACCAAAGTCGGCGATAATACCATAGTCCACATACGGCCGGGCTCCCCTCCGTAATAAAAGTTGAGCCTCTTGTTCCTGTGCACCTTTTTTTATGCTCATCGAAGACCGGTGATCGAAAACCAACAAACTAACTCCCTTTGCCCTTTTCGCCACGTGTCGATAGTGCGATTGGTCCATTATTGACCAGTTGACTAAAGTTGACTTTCTCATTGACCTAACTTTGACCAGAAATATCTAGAGCTCCCAATGTCCGTTTGTCGCATTCTCACAATCGTTGGAAAGCTCTCAGATGATCTTCTGCACTGACACCATTTAGGGATGTTTGGGAACTTTCAAAACTCGTATCCCCTGATCCACTAGGATCTAAAACTTTACAAGTGGCAACTTCCTCATGAGGGGAAAGACCAAGAGAAAATATAAAATCTAGTGATTATAGTGTCCAACTTATTCCCTTAGGAAATCCTTCAAGATACCAATTGAAATAAGGAAGTATCAGAGGTAGTAAGTGACTCATTGCTAAATGTTAATGAGGATATAATAAATAAGAAATAATTGAAATAACAAGTCAAAGGTTTGGGTTCTAGTCTACAACAATTAATTGGGTAGTCTAGTCAAGTTCAATTAAGTACCTCTGCCAATACCCCTAAAGGAATGGAAAATATTGATAAGACTGTTAAGAAAGTTTAGGGTGTTGGACACATGGGTTGAGAAGTTGACAAAAAAGGGAAAATAAGCAATTGAAGAAGCTAAGGAAAAAGTATAAAGAGCTAAAGAATAGGCTTAATGAAATTGATGACCTGATTGAGCAGTGTGATACTCAAATATTCTACTTTGAAGGAATTTTTACTGAAGTTAAACCATATAACTCAACTCAGTGATGAATTGGTTGAAAAATAAGGAGGGATTGTGCAAGAAGCATTCAAGGGAACTCAACATGTCTATGGAGGAATTAACAAGTATCAAGGTGGAAGTTTTGAATGGAATTAAAGAAAATGATATAAGCCAAGAGGAAATCAATTGATGATACCTTAGATGCTATTGATATTAAACTTGAAGGTATAGTTTTTAACAAATCCAAGAAAATATATGGTGATCTAAAGGTTGACTTTTTGTTTAGTTATCTTTAGAGAAAATAATTTAGAAATATGAAATTTCTTATGAAGTTATTAGAGAAATGAGGAAAATTGAGACCAGAATTATAGAGTTAAGAGTCTAGGACCATTGGAATACAAGCATAAAATGGGCTACTGTGTGAATGCAATAACAAGAAAAGTAGACAATGATTTTACAACACCATACATGGTCAGATGAAGAAGAAATCAATGATCTGTTTCGCAAGGTATGACTGCATACGTGGCGAAGGCTACCAAATGAAGAAGAAGCAGGAGAAAGAAGATGAAGACAAAAAGGATGTAGACATGAAAGATGATAAAAAATCTTAGACTTGTCATTCTTAAAAATTTATCTTATTTTAATATTTCATCTGTAACTGGTGTTTCATTAGATACTATTGCTTTCATGAATGATGAACATTAGTTTTCAAACCTTGTTATTCTCTAATATAAATTATAATTTGATACAATGCACTATATTTTTATATTGCCTAGATGAAATTTTGTGTCCATTGTAAAAGCATATAAAATAATGAGATGTTTGTACGTTCTATATTTTGAAAAATAAAAAATGGGGATCTATAAGGGCCCAAACCCATGAAAAGAAGGATTGCATATATCCTTAAGAGTTGTATCACAAAAAGGGGACAATAACAAGAAAATTTATGCATCTAATACCACAGAATACTTTAAAAAATCATTTCTGCAAAGAGGAATTTTTCTCCTTTTATAGGCCCATGTTATCTGTCACTAATTCCATTTGAACAAAAATAATGTCTCCTGCTAGTGTGTGAGACATGATCATTGATAAAAGGTCATACATACTAGACAAGGGACCATTTAATAGACTTAATCAATTATGATTGCCTCTTGTAAGAAGAGACACATTCACCATATCCAAACCACCTTTAAAAAATGCCCTTTACCCTCTTATTTTATCAGAAGTAGTTGGTTGAGAATATTGAACTAGAAGTACAAACCACAATTGACCTTGGAATAACTAGAGTAGAAGGCATAGAGGTAGGGTAGTAATTGGAGTAGAAGGCCTGGAGCTAGACTCACCCTTATGTTTTTTCACAAAAGGAAATGATGGTTTAGGAGCTGGAGAGATGAATGCACTAGTTGTTTTTCCTCCAAGACTAAAACATGATTCTCCAATGCATTCAATTAATGATAGAGGGAAGGCACTATGTCCAACAAAATATCTTCATCAAGCACATATGACTCAAGAGGGATTTCTTTCACAAAAAATACCTCATTGAAAATGAATGGGCATACATGTTTACTAATGCTTGATACGTTATCTCTTCTCACAAGCCAAAATTTCCTCAGTGAATCAAGAGTTCTCTGAATTTCAAGCTTAAACAAGTGAAATTACATCATCTGAAAGGTAGAGAACAATAAGAATTATCTTAACAATCCTCTTAACTAATGCAACTAGAACAGCTGGAGGTGTCAAGGGCCCAGTGTAATCCTTAGGTTCAGTAATTTCAGAAAGGAATCCTCACAAATGCTTCATCCAGAACTTGATAACTCAAATATTGAATGTAAGTCTTCATGAAATATTTATTTCAAACTATATGCTATTAGTTCCCCTTCCATGATACAAATGAATTTCCTCAAAGTACGTATACACCTAAAGATATGAAAGTATGAATTAATTAAGTAAATGGTGTGTTTTTATAGGAGTTTTGATGCATATGAGTTGAGCTAGGTGTAATCATGGTGAAAATCACTCCTGATATACCCATAAGATATTTGTCACGAAGTACATTAAAAGTTGAAATGAATTAGAATTGAGAAAAAATGGCTGAATTGATTTGATTTGACAAGAATCATGCATGATAACTAACCCAAAAGTATGGAATGAAAATAAATGTATAAAATTTAAAATAGATTCTGGAAAAGAAAATAAGAACATATGTCAAATCAAGTCACCTGGAGGTGCTCAAAAATCATCAAAAGAAGATGTCTAGTCACCAAGGGAAAATAATGATTAATTAAATGATGCCAAAAGTGACGACATGGCATCCCATTCATATTTACACAAAGAAAAAATGTGAAAGGATCAAAATTATCACACCTGGAAACATTTAACGAGGAATCTTCATGAGAATAACATAGATTAAATTATATGTTATAAAGGGGAATATTCCCTTGAATATTCATATTTTTTAAGGGAAAATTGGAAAGCAAATGAGTTCATAGAATTGTATAAATGTAATGGTAATACTCTCACATAAAGGGGGGTTAAATTTTTAGAGATATTTTCGAAGAGAAAGGAAAACTGATAGAAAACCAATTTCCCAATAACTCATTTGAGAAATTTGTTACTTTATTTGAGCCTTAAAATTAAATCATGTCAAGATGGTTGTAAGTGTATAGCCATTGACAAGCATTGAGACTCTAGATTAACTTTCCCTTGTTGATAAATTTGACGAACCTTAAACTAATTGTGTTAGTCATGAGCATTGTTATATCTACTGTTAAGATAAAATAATTTAAAATAGTTATTCATGCTCCCATTGCAATCTTATTTTAGAGATCCTTTAAGTCACATAGAACTTTATCATTCTTATAGCATCCTAGAAATTGTAATTGCACTATTGAGAAGAGCTCTCATTTCATTTGTGTAATAAATTTTTTTTAAAGTCATTATGTCTCCACTTTGTTAAATGTTGCTTGTAAGCCATCGAGTGTATCTTAGGAATGATAAATTGTTAATATCTGATGTTTTATTAAGTCCTTCAGCATGAAATTTTGTGTTTGAATCTTTAAAGATTATGTGAAACTGGTTACATTCTCGGGCTTCCATGAGTTTACATATTCTATTTGAAGGATAATTGTGATGCTATTTAAGATGTATTCATCTTGCATGTTTGGTAGATCTCTCAATATTTGTTAAAATTTCCTTGAAATTTGGTATAATCAACTTTATCATGTTTAATTCCCCAATAAAGTACAACAAAAAAAAACTAATCCTACAAGAACTACCCAAGCTTGCCTTATTAAATCCAAATATATACTAAAGCAAGCTAGTTCCATACCATCTTTAGTAGTCTGATATTTTTTTAGAGGACATCTACAATGTTTAGGAGTGACAACTCATGAGAGTTAGCCTTTGCTAAATTGACCATGTCTTCCCAGAGTTTTTTTTCAATTACTTTAAAAAGGAGTGCCAAATATTGTTGATACATCCATCCCACTCACCAATACAAACTACAGAATGGGTCCTCTCACCATGTCTAAAGGAAGAGCCTAAAGTAGGAGGGTAGGTCATACCCTTAGCATGGTGCTACCTGACTCCTCCGAGCTCGAGTTCATAAAGAGATGATGAGATCCTTCCTATGGCTACAAAACGACACATAAATCTATATCCATTGTCATCCTCTAACCATCCTTATCATTTTGTTGATAATGTTGCTTGGCCACAAAGGGAGGACCGATTTGGGTACCAACAC